>MU400423.1:0-230348 GCA_022578955.1 Hypoxylon sp. FL1857
CATAATACAACGCATCGGTTTTTTTATATTTTCTGGTGGGCCACGGAACCCAACCACTACCGCTTAACCCCCTGGGTTGTTTATCGCCGCCTTCCCCCCCCCCCCCCCCCCCCCCCCCCTTCACCCAACCCTCAACATCTAACAACACAATTATCAGATTTCTTCACGCGCCAGCTTCGCGAGAACGCGCGCCCGGTCGCTTCGCCGTCCGACGACAGCGTGATCGCCAACGCGTGCGAGTCGAAAGTGTACAACGTGGCGCGCAACGCGAAGCTGCGGGACCGGTTCTGGATCAAGGCGCAGCCGTACTCGGTGCTCGACATGCTGGGCCACGACCCGCTGGCGGCGCAGTTCGACGGCGCCACCGTGTACCAGGCGTTCCTGTCGGCG
Organism: Hypoxylon sp. FL1857; assembly: GCA_022578955.1. Taxonomy (NCBI): domain Eukaryota; kingdom Fungi; phylum Ascomycota; class Sordariomycetes; order Xylariales; family Hypoxylaceae; genus Hypoxylon; species Hypoxylon sp. FL1857. The sequence goes on from MU400423.1 coordinate 391, forward strand.
CTGTCGTACCATCGCTGGCACTCGCCCGTCAGCGGCCGCATCGTGCGCGCCTTCGTCCGCGACGGCACGTATTTCAGCGAGCCGCTGTTCGAGGGTCCCGCCGGCGGGTACGTCGAGGGCGAGACGAGCACCCAGAAGCCCGGCGAGATCGACACCAGGGGCATTAGCGTGGCCCAGGGCTACTTGACGGCGCTGGCGACGCGCGCCGTCATCTTCATTCAGGCCGATAACCCGGCGATCGGGCTCATGGCGTTCGTGGGCGTGGGCATGGACGAGGTGAGCACGTGTGAGATCACGGTGCAGCAGGGGCAGTCGGTGCGCAAGGGCGACCAGATCGGCATGTTCCACTTCGGTGGCTCGTCGCACTGCTTGCTATTCCGTGCCGGCGTGCCCGTTGATGGGTTCCCTACTCCCGGCAGAGAAGAGAATGTTCCTGTGAGGGGGCAGGTTGCTGTCGTTAAGGGGAGATAATATATAAGGGGGGAGAGTGGCGGATAGGATAAGGTCAAATGTTTCCTTGGGCGTAGGTTGTTTTGCCCGGCGAAAAAAATGTACCAAGCAAGCAAATTGCCTTGAAGGGGTTTCGGATCTATGACTAAATGACCTTAGCTAATACAGAATGTCTAATGATTTAGGAATATATAGAAGAATTATGGCACATATCGTTGGTTACTTCGCCTACTTTAAGGCTTCAATCGTCTTCAGTAATATGGCACAGCTAAGCTTCATTCGGACACATCTATACGACATGACTTCTGGTCAACGTTAGGGAAAGTACTTAAATTAAGATAAATCATACGCTTTTGTATAACTCGTCCACCTTTATATACGAGTAAACCCTACGAATCCCTCCCTCACTGGAAAGGAGGGTTAGCATTCTTATATAGCTGCTCGAAGTACGCCTCGAACCACGATCCTGCCTCAGGCGCGGGCTGCAGCGCATCCGCCAAGCCACAGTGGTAATCGTACCGCTCAGCGCTGGTGTCGCTCGTGCCGTCACATTCTCCGCCAGGCTTGACCCAGACGAACGCATCCAACAAATCACTACCTGTATCAGCAGTCGGGCGCGTACCAAAGCCCGTTCCGATGACATTGCACCAATCGCCCCATTGCTGCTGGCCTGTAGGCTGCTTTCCGCTGCGGCCCGTATCCGTGATGAAGTGCGCGTCCCAGCCCGCGGCAGATAACAGGGGAGCCAAGGCGCTGACGTACCGCGACTCATCGCAGTTGCTGTTGCCCTGTGTGTAGGACGGGCAGGTGCTAATCGACCAAGCGTTGTAGTTGGCGACGTTAGTAGCGAGACCACGTAGCGCCTGAGGGGATCCGGCGTCTGTGTAGAGCTGGGAGAACAGCTTGGCGGCCGGTTGCAAGTTCGCAGGCCAGCCGAGCCAGCCTGCGTGTCCGGCGTCGAGGTACATAGCGACGTTAGGCAGGTTCAGGTTCTTGATTGCGTATTGTACGCACTCCATGTATGCGCTCTGGGCGTTCGAACACTTCGCCACGTTCAGGTTCGTGACTAGGTTAGCCAGGGAGTCCGGCTCTATTATAATGTTAGCAAAGAGAGCATACAGTTTGAGGGCTATCAGAACGGACCAATAACGAGTAATAACCTGACATCAGAGTAGGTCTTAGCTAAGTCGACGATGGCATCGATATACGCCTTGTACTTGTCAACACCGCCGTCGGCGATCGAGTACTCGCCGTTTGACGCTGCTGCCGCACAGTCACGGTCGGGCAGGTCGTACACAACGAAGACGCCGGCGTTAGGAGGATTCGCTCCAGCCTGGTTCGCTGCGCGGATGTCTGCCAAGGTATTTGCCATCAAGTCGACCTTATCCCGGGTGTCTCTGCAACACAAGTTAAGCTAAGTCTTTAGGTGGTTGAGTAAACAGATACCTACAGCCACATGAAGCTAGGCACTTTAGCAACAGCTGCCGCGCCAGCACCCAAAGTGGGAACAGCGTATGCGGAAACCTCTGAAGCATAGTACGAGTTGGTCCACATCTGGACGCCCGAGAAGGGATTTCCTGACCACGAAGCCGTTCCGCTACCAGCTGGAGCAGTGGTAGTGGCTATCTCATATCTGGAGGTCAGTTATCTTTACCTAACAAGCTTCGAAATTTGCAGAGGTGACAGAGAGAGGCCATTTTGTATGGTAACTCATGATAGTCTGTTCACTAACCTTTCGTTGTGGTAGTGCCAACAGTAGTTGTCGGCTTGGTGGTTGTGGCCTTGGTGGAAGAAGCGGTCGATGACGTTGTGATACGACTAGTCGTCGAACCAACACCTGTAGTCGAGGCACCGGGTAGACATTGGTAGTAATAGTCATTCGACTTCACGCAAGTGCTTCCACTGGCGCAGCATGTAGCACCCGACCAGCCTTGACCACCACATTGTCCCCTAGAACAGCATAAGCAATCAATCCTTATAGTAAGACGGGGCTTCGTACCAAGCAGATGCGCAAGCTGCGCGCTCTTCAACTGCGCTATCGAAAGGGACAGCTAGAGCCACAGAGCTCAGAGCAGCGATGAGAAGCTTCTTCGCAGACATGTTGATTTCATTTGCTTTTGAACATGAGGAGAGAAGTTGTAGGCGTGTCGTGGTAGAGCTTCTTTCTCTATGAGCTGGGGTTGATGGCTCCTTTTATCGCGATCAGAATCCTCCTAGATCTCAGATCTATCGGAAAGACGGGAAGACGGGCGCCATGGACTTGATCGAGGGATCTATCACATCTCCCTGCATGGTATTGGTGTTTTTGCACACGATCTTGTGGGTTTGATCTAGTTATGCTTAACTATCTTACTAGGCGCGGGAACGCGGTCTACGATTCCGTGAAATGAGCATGCCACTAGAACAGGACGCGCGGACACAGGCCAAACAATGAAAAGTGACCCAGCCTCAAGCAAGCACCGGTGTAGATGTTATGGCGTCTGGAGATGTGATGTCTCCAACGAGGGTAGTAACAGGAGCTTTGGACTATTGGTATCCTACAAGTGGCCCACCAATGAAGATAGACTATAGCTGTGAGTTCCAACGTTGGAATAGACCTAGCCTTGTTCGGTAGTGATCTCGGAACATGTCCCTGGACACCCCAGAATAGGGAATTCATGCCGTGAGGAGATTTGGGGTCGCGGTGGGTTCGGACAAAATTTGTCGTCTTCCACAAGCTAGTTGCATCACGCCGTAACGTCAGTGGGAATGGAGGCCATGATTTTGTTGGAGCTAAGTAACGTCACGGCTCTCGCTGTCACTGAAGACGCTGGCCCCATAGCAATCTGGCCAGAAGTTTTATATTACGCCAAGTGGTCAACCTCTTTCTCGGGTCTAGAGGTAGCATCTAACCCGCTCATGAGAAAAGACCGCAAGTTGGGTTTGTTCGAACAAGCTTTTCGGAATCCGGAACTCGTACAGAGAGAACCGGGTAGTGGGGTGTGGCACATGTGATTTAATCTATGTCTAGGGAAGGTTGCCTTACTAGAAGAATCATAACGTATGCGAGTACATATGTAATCGAGCGATCATAGGTATGTAGATAGTTGACGGGAACGAGGTAACGCGATCATGTTCGGCAACCTTCTTTTCCAGTCTGCCTTGTACTAGCGTCACGTCGCCGAATTGAAGGATCAATGATGGAGACAAATGAACTAGAAAAATTGAAGAAGTGGATTATCCTCGGTCCTTCAAGTAATATTGTTCCATTCTCTTGGGTGTCAAGAGACTATAAGCGATAGGAAGAGGTAGGTAATTATCGCGGCACGCAGATGATGAAGCCAAGGTACGGCCTGGAAAGTACCTGATTAGAATTAAACTGGAACTGGACTGGGTTCAGGATGGGACCCCGCATTGGCTCAGGGGTAAAGGTGGGACCGGAGCGGCTGGGAGTGTCGCACCGGCTGGCAGCACTTGGCAAATTCCACCGACCTCACCTACCCTATCTTATCGGCTCGTGGCTAGTTGTGATTCGATCAATTTGATTGGCCGTGGGGTCGGACAAGACACTCCAAACTCCCGTCACCTTCGACCGCGTCGCCTCTTATCAGCTATTAGAATTATCACCCTTCTTCCCATCAACGAGGGTCGAGTCGCGCGGTCGGCAAGATGCTGTCCGGCATCCTAATCTTCAACCAGAAGGGTGAGAACCTCATCTTCCGCGCCTTTCGGAATGACTGCCGCCCCCGTCTCGCCGACGTCTTCCGAATCCAAGTCATCTCCAATCCTCAAGTCCGCTCGCCAATCCTCACCCTCGGCAGCACCACCTTCAGCCATGTCAAGCACGAGAACATATACTTGGTTGCTATTACTAAGAGCAATGCCAATGCCGCTCTTGTGTTTGAATTCCTCTACCGGCTGATCCAGCTTGGCAGGGGCTACTTCGGGAAGTTCGATGAGGAGGCCGTCAAGAACAACTTTGTGCTGGTATATGAACTCTTGGATGGTGAGTTTCAATGTCGGAGATACTCGATGGCCAATTCTAACGACGTACACTTTCAGAGATCATCGATTTCGGATATCCCCAGAACACCGAGACTGACACTCTCAAGATGTATATCACCACCGAAGGCGTCAAGTCCGAACGAGCCGCCGAGGACTCTGCGAAGATCACAATGCAGGCTACTGGCGCGTTATCATGGAGAAAGGCGGATGTGAAATACAGGAAGAATGAGGCTTTCGTCGATGTAATCGAAGATGTCAATCTTCTGATGTCAGCAACTGGAACCGTTCTCCGTGCCGATGTCACCGGTCAGATTATCATGCGCGCATATCTCTCTGGCACCCCTGAATGCAAATTCGGCCTCAACGACCGCCTTCTACTAGATCATGATGGACTCCAATCACTACCCAGTGGTAACAGACTCGGAACCAAAGCTACGAAAGCAGCCGCCGGAAGTGTCACCCTAGAGGACTGTCAATTCCATCAATGTGTGAAGCTGGGCAAGTTTGACTCCGACCGCATCATCTCCTTTATTCCTCCCGACGGAGAATTCGAGCTCATGCGGTATCGAGCAACCGAGAATGTCAATCTACCCTTCAAGGTGCACGCCATCGTTAATGAAGTTGGCAAGACCAAAGTAGAGTACAGTATTGGCGTCAAGGCAAACTTTGGCAGCAAGCTGTTCGCCACGAATGTCGTTGTTCGTATCCCGACTCCGCTGAACACGGCTCGAATTACCGAACGTTGTACCCAAGGGAAGGCCAAGTACGAACCGAGCGAGAACAACATCGTCTGGAAGATCGGTCGCTTTACAGGTCAGAGCGAATTCGTGCTGAGCGCCGAAGCAGAACTTACAAGCATGACGAACCAGAAAGCCTGGTCGCGTCCGCCTCTCAGCCTGAACTTCAGTCTTCTCATGTTTACCAGCTCAGGTCTCCTGGTCCGGTACTTGAAGGTTTTTGAAAAGAGCAACTATTCAAGCGTGAAATGGGTGAGATACATGACAAGAGCAGGGTCCTATGAAATCAGGTGAGTTTCCAGTCAATGCCATCCCTGTGAGATCTCGCCACGGCTCCTAATCACCGACGCAGATTCTGATCTATATGAACAAAATGGCGGCATTCAAGTTCGGTTCGAGCGCATATCGCGGAACTCCGTTACGACCATACTCGCAAGACGGCGAGATCCTATCTCAATGGCATTGCCTCGAACCGCTTGCGGCACGCCCTTCCATTGACATCCCGAAATATCGTCGATGCCTATCTGCCATACCATCCTACTGTGACGAGTGTTATTATAGACACTGTCAACCTAAGTGGTGGACTTTGAGCCCCTATATTAGGATCGCCCGCGAAAGCCCCACGACTGGAGGGTGTATAGTCGGCGGAGATGTAATAACAATAATTTCGGTAACTGTGTACTGAAAGCTCCGGGTAGCGGCGATGCCCCTACTTATAGTCTACACTTGTATGAAGTTGATGATGACATAGTCTCAAGTATAAGACTATCAGAAGGCTATAATCCCGCGGGATTGTATGGGTTTAACGCGCAATACGCATCCGACGCTGCATGGTCAAAACCCGAGGAGGGGATGTAATTCGATACAGATAAATATCACTAAATTCTGACTAATACTATTTGTAAGGATAACATATTTAAACCCCGCCATCGGTGATGGAAATCATATATAAACTAAACGGAAGCCCCTTTATATAAAAAGGGGTGACGGATTGAAGAGATTGGGTGTATCAGAGTAGAGCATTGAACAACATCAAACACACTTGCAACCATGTCTTCCACGCCAGCAGCATCCGCAGACGACATCGTCAAACACGGTTGGAGCGCCGTTCCAGTCGACGGCAACGCCATCCTCAACGGCAAACCCTACCTTCATAAGCCTTTCCCCTTAACTGTGAAGGACATCCCCTTCCCCTCTGACGACCCGGTCGTCGCTAAGGTGCAGGCGTATGCCAAAGAGCAACTCATCGAGCAGACATACAACCACTCGATGCGAGTTTATCATTGGGGTGAGAATTTTCCTCATGATCACATGCCAAATGGCCCCTTTTCAATTGAGTTTGGGCTAACCGAATGACCAGGATACTCCATCCTCAAGGACCAGTTCCCCGAGCAGTTCGGCAAGCTCTCGCTCGCCACGTGGGCGCTGACGTGCCTCCTGCACGACATTGGCACCACGCACGACAACCTGCGAGCCACGCTGCTGTCCTTCGAGTTCTACGGGGGCATCTTGGCCCTGAACCTGACCAAGGAACTGGGTGCCCCGCAGGCCCAGGCCGAGGCCGTAGCTGAGGCTATCATTCGCCACCAGGACCTTGGGACCGTGGGCACTATCACCATGTTGGGACAGGTGATCCAGCTCGCGACTATCTACGATAACATGGGTATTAACCCCCAGATCATCGACTCGGTCACCAGGGACGATGTGAATAAGGCGTATCCCAGGAAGGGCTGGAGCGACTGCTTCTCTAAGACGATTAGGGAGGAGAATGGTCTTAAGCCTTGGGCACATACTACACATCTTGGCGAGGAGGACTTCTCGGAGGGGGTGAAGAATAATGAGCTCATGAAGCCGTATGATAGTTGGGGTTTGTGAGCAAGGATTTCACTGAGTTCCGGTCTCGGGCTTGTGAAGTAGCAAGGTGGTTCGTTAAAAGGGGGGCGTAGAAAGGCGTTGCTGCGAGTGATATCTGGGGGTTGAATACCTACCTAAGTACGGCTATAGTTTTCTTATTACAAGAAAATTGCTTGTTTCTCTTGTATCTCATTTCTGCTAGTTCAATTTAGTGAAGGGTTCTATATGCCTCCTATCCTGATGTAGCTCAGATAATCATGATCCTCTTCCCCTGTTCCAAAACCGTCCAAATATCAATAACGGACTGGGCGAATCTACATTCTGCTATCTCTGGCTCCTGTATAAGATCAGGTGGAACCTGGATTATCGCATTTACAGCAGTGCCCACGTCAAGGTTGGAGTTCTTTGGATTATCGCGCCTTGAATAGAGAAATTCTGCTTTTAAATGTTCTTCAAATTGCTTCCGTATTTCCAAATATATATCCCCGAACCTGTCAAATAAATTGAGAATGGCGCTGGTAATACTGGAAGTATCGAAACATTTTCGTGCGGCGACAATGTCAAGCCCCGCGAATTTATAGGATGTTTCGAATTCTTCCATACCCAGCCCATCCATAATGTGCATCAAGATTCTCTGTATTGACCCTAAAGAATACTGATCCGAATTAGTCAATTCCTCAACGGTCTTTAATAAGTGATCCCAGAGCTCCTTCTTGTTCCTGCATATAGATTGGAACCATGAATGGATGGGTCCTATATTTTCGAGGCCACAGCACCAGGCAAATTGTTCCGCATCTATGATCTCTTCCGCAAATGCTCTAATTAGACCTGTTATTATATCCCAAGAATGGCGATGAATGTTTCCTTCATCATTGGGTTCTTCTGCCACGCTCACGGAATTATCTTCATTCCACGAGGTTGGTTTCTGCTCCATGTGCTCTATACGGAATACTATATTCTTAATAAGCTGGATAGAAGATATCATTGAATTGATTCGAACCATGGATAGATATTGTGGAAACGTGCTGATAACGGTAACCCTTGACCATGGAAGAGATTTGTCGAAGTTCCTCATGAGGGGAATAATCATCCTAAGCTTGTCGGCAAAGTTCGTCATTTCGTCATCAACTAAGATAGTGGGTTCTGATAGGAGGATGTTCTTCACAGAGAGCAACGTTTGTTGACATGTCTGCAGAAGCTGCGACTCCATTAAATGCAAAGGGTTGTTCATAATGGTATTCCAGACGTCTGAATTGGACCAAAATTTGATGCATCCTATGAGTTGCTTGGCTCTCTGGCACGATACAGGCATGTCGTTTGACCCGGAAGCAAATAGCCTGTACAATTCGCCCGGGTTTGCGTTCCTTCTGCGTAGCGACAGGTATTCTTTGAACGCTACTTGTAGAGAGCGCATATCATCTTCTTGAGAAATTCCAGCGGGACTGAGTGAATTATAATCAGCTATTGCATGGATATATGCTATCCACAGTATCCGACTCCACCCCCTTGATACCCAATACCGGACGGGATCGAAGTCTTTGCCGATGACTATATGCCTTTTAACCAGCTCCAGGATGGCCTTGACGTCCCTTAATTGGTGGTCTTCTCTCAGGATGGCCTTGACGTCCCTTAATTGGTGGTTTTCTCTCAAGGGAATGGCGAGGTCGCATCGCCTCACAATGCGGTAAACCAGTTTGTTGAAGACCTCCTTTAGTAGAAGCAAGCATCTATTCCCTTCAAATGATGTGACATAGTAGCCATGCGTTGAATCTAAACCAGTTGATAACATTTCCCAGGCCCAAGGCCACTCAAATAAGAGGAGATTCGGAAAAGCAGTAAAACTCTCTAGGGAAATGAGGTAGTGCGGCCGGATGAGTAACCCACCATCGCGTCCAACAATCTCTATTGACGGAATACCATTACAGCTTTGATTTTTCCAATACATGCTGAAAAGATCGGGAAGATTAGGGAGTTCTGACATGTAATCTGATAAGGTAGTTCTGAGCGGCATTATATGTCGTCTGAGATCCTTATGTTCGAAAGCCTGATTACCGCCATTCCACTGATCAGGTTCTATATGTCGCCAATCGGGCACCCACGATGGTAAGTCAGCTGAAGGCGTTTCGTTGGTACCAATAATGTGCTTCATGTCGTATTTTAAGAGAAGGTAGGTAGCGACGCCGGTATACACTTGCGCGGTGGAGAGGGAGTAATCTGGATTGAGTCCATCGTCCTCTAAGCCTCGGAAGAGCCCTAGGATAGCAAAGATTTTGTCTCTAGGATCGGATGCGTCGGTCGAGCCCATCTCAAAGACCCACCTTGGGAAATCTAGTGCTTGTTTGTAGCAGCATATGGCAAAATTTTTTACCCATGATGGAATGTATATGGTCGGGTAGTTCTCCCAAGGTTTGGAAATAACTTTATGCCAGTTGGCGGTGTCATCTCCGCAGTAAACAACAATTTTCGAGGATAGTACGAGCTCTTGGAGAATCCATGTCCTCGAAAAATATGGCCGTCTGAATAGATTTGATAGGGCTGTGGAAATATCCTTTGAAAGCTCATCAGGAAAGCGATCTCGATCCATAAGTCTCATTGCCATCTCGCTGTTATCCCGGTGCTCTCCAATATACACCAAGCAAGTCCTTGCGGTCGAATAGATTTGAGACATCAACCCAACCTGATGTGATCTTTCCCGTACATTAGCCTGATTGATGCAGACGGCGTCTATCCACAAAAAGCGGTCTGTTTTATGCGAGCGCAATCGACGAAGCGCTGCCTCGCAATTCCTAGTGATTGGAAGGATCGTCCAGCGCTCTCCAAGGTAAAGAGGACTACTACGGGTAGTATCGCCATTTTCATCGGCCCAAACGTAGGAGACAGCCTCGTAGGTCACTGGGCCCTTTAGTGACGTAGAAATGAGGTTCCCGTGCAAGGGATCGTCCCTAGTACCCTTTTTAAGATGGAGTAGTCGTATCTTATTGTTGGAATCTAGAGTTTCATAACCAGGAGCTGAATCGTGTTGTCTTGATGGATCTGGCTGTGGTTCATAAAGCTGGCGTTGCTCGGTACCTGGGCTGCTCACGGGAATTGGTATCTGGGGAGTCAAATAAGTTGTACTCTCGCCATCTTGGGATATCGGTTCTGTGCTATACGACACGGAAGAAGGCCAGGATAGGTTCAAATTCCCCTGGCACGAATATGGAAGTGCTGGCGGGCCTGATAAGGGAGATGTGTCGAATTCGGATGGGGCTATACTGTCGCATCTCCCACAGTAGGGAACTTGCCCTGCTAGGCAGATATCTGCTTTCCTGCAACTACTCCTGTGCCAAATAATCATATTGGCGCGCCAGGACGTTATCCAGCCAAGGAGTTAGAGCTTGTTGTATAAAGTGGAAGTGAAAACGATGCGGGGAATTGTTTTATCATTGTGTTGATGGCTTGCTGGCCGCATATTGGCATTATGTTAATCGGAGCCACGACCGGCCAAGTTGTGTTGGCAATCAGACAATCATTTCCGATAGTGGGAGTTAGGCTGACTTGGGGATTCTATTAGGAGGGATACTTGGTCATGTATATTGTGGCTGTGATAACTATGATTTGTAGTCTTCGATTTTAAGCAGTTTAGGCACCTACTCATTATATCACAACAAGTATACCTGGGGGTTTGAGATGAATACCTACATGTACACCTTGATCACGGCCTCTTCGCGACTAAAACATACCTAATCTAACGCTCCCGTAAAACAAAATACGTACAAGACACAACATACATACCCCTCTACTGACAAATCTTCCAGATACCCCCTTGCAACCCCACGTAGTGTCTTCTCATAAAAAGTTAAATCTATTATAACCTAGGTAAAGATATCCGGAAGTGTGACCATCATGCTCTTTACACGTGTAGAGGAATGTGCATTTAGAATGTTCAAGAATAGAGGCGAAGTCGTGCTGTTAGGCAGTGAGGAAAGGCAGTGTGAAAAGTGTAAGATAGCAGATAGCCAGGGCTCTGCCACTCTTGTATGCCAAGTCGAACCCTGAGCCTCAGCTTCAGCCTCAGTGGGGAATCCCGATGTTTTACCAAAAACTTGACTCTATCCTAGCCAATCAAGCCAAACCACTGCCGATTGAAGTTAGCCCACGGTTCAGCCTTATTACCTAATAGGGCAAGTGGGGATAGATTAATTGACCCCGTGGAGAGAAAGATTGGCGGGCAGGAGCACAGAACTTCCAAGACTTTCTATCTGCTTGCCCTGTGCGTAAGAAACTGCAGAGGAGGCCAAAGCCTTTGGTTTGGGTTTCTACCTCATTTGACAATGGAGAGATCTTAGTACCTGTGCATGGAGGTATGTGCGATATAGAATAATAAACTGATCGGAACTAGATCAGTGCGTCGTAATGCAGGGACAATGTCCCCATAAAGTCAACCAGTTGTGAACCAATTGCATCGTCATTTCCAGCGCAGGGTCCTCAGTAGCCGGACGTCAATCTATTCGGGTTCCATCTAGGCAGCTACAGCACAGTAAAGTGCACTTTCCGAGCCGGGCTGCCTTGTTTTCCGCTCGGGAATTATCTTCCAGAAGTTTGGAGAAACTGCAGTCACCGCAAAGAGATGGAAGGCTCGAGAGGTCTGGACTGGCATGTCGGTGCCCTGGATGCATTCGTCCAATCATTGGCCCACAGCGGTTGCCATGGAGTTGCGCCTTGGCCAATCAGAGAGCTCCATTCCGATGGTTAGTACCAGAATTGCCGTAGAATTCAATAGAAACCAATGTGGGGCCTGTGCACGGAAAGAGCTGTGAAGAACATTTCTTAGCTGCGACTTCTTCGTTTCGTGGACATACTTCTTCTCTTCCCTCCTCACCTTCTGACGACTTTTCTCTTCCTCAGATCAACAACTTTCTTCTATCGTCGAGCAACTCGAATAAGAGACCACCATCTCTTCTGTGATACCCTTATCCGCCTTTCATCTACATCGTCATCATCACTACTGGTAAGTGTAAACCGCCGCTCTTCAGAGCTCCCCCCCGCCTGTCAGCCTTCTCCCACCTCTCCACGCCGAAGAAGGAATTTCCCTTTCTTCAATCACCTCAAAGGCATTTACGAAGCCTCTACAAATAATCGCACGCCGTCACACCTGAATACTGCTGCAAACCAAGAATTGCAGCGATTGCATTGGCAGTTTGTGTGCTTGTGCGAGAACCTTATCACCCCGCCATCAATACCCCTCCTAAACCCAACCACCTCTGTATCTAATCTCAACCACCACCGCTCTTCTGCAGTTAAGCTAACATTCTCAATCACTCAGATTCCTTAATCCCATCACATACACACACACATTAAGATGGCCGAGACTTTCGAGTTCCAGGCTGAGATCTCTCAGCTACTCTCCCTCATCATCAACACCGTCTACTCCAACAAGGAGATCTTTCTACGAGAGTTGATTTCCAATGCCTCAGATGCTCTCGACAAGATCAGATACGAGGCCCTGTCGGACCCGAGCAAGCTCGACTCCAACAAGGACCTCCGTATCGACATCATCCCCGACAAGGAGAACAAGACGTTGACCATCCGTGATACCGGTATCGGTATGACCAAGGCTGTAAGTGATCCCCTTTTAATCTCCCCTTTCACCACCTGCACAAGCCCATACTAACATGGGAATTAGGATCTCGTCAACAACCTGGGTACCATTGCTCGATCAGGCACTAAGCAATTTATGGAAGCTCTGAGTGCTGGTGCCGATGTTTCTATGATTGGTCAGTTCGGTGTCGGTTTCTACTCGGCATACCTTGTTGCCGACCGAGTCACCTTCATTTCCAAGCACAACGATGACGAACAGTACATCTGGGAGTCGTCTGCCGGTGGTACCTTCAGCGTCAAGCCTGACACTGATGGCGAGCCTCTTGGCCGTGGCTCCAAGTTGATCCTCCACCTCAAAGATGAGCAGCTCGAGTACCTCAACGAGAGCAAGATCAAGGAGGTCATCAAGAAGCACTCCGAGTTCATCTCCTACCCCATCTACCTCCACGTCAAGAAGGAGACCGAGAAGGAGGTTCCTGATGAGGAGGCCGAGGAGGTCGAAGAGGGTGACGACAAGAAGCCCAAGATCGAGGAGGTCGATGACGACGAGGAGAAGGAAAAGAAGAAGAAGACCAAGAAGGTCAAGGAGACAACCATCGAAGAGGAAGAGCTCAACAAGCAGAAGCCCATCTGGACTCGCAACCCTCAGGACATCTCACAAGAGGAGTATGCCGCCTTCTACAAGTCCCTCTCCAACGACTGGGAGGACCACCTTGCCGTCAAGCACTTCTCTGTTGAGGGTCAGCTTGAGTTCCGAGCCATCCTCTTCGTGCCCAAGCGCGCACCCTTCGACCTGTTCGAGACCAAGAAGACAAAGAACAACATCAAGCTTTACGTTCGCCGCGTTTTCATCACTGATGACGCTACTGACCTCATCCCTGAGTGGCTTAGCTTTATCAAGGGTGTTGTTGACTCCGAGGATCTGCCTCTGAACCTGTCTCGTGAGACCCTTCAGCAGAACAAGATCATGAAGGTCATCAAGAAGAACATTGTCAAGAAGGCTCTAGAGCTCTTCGGTGAAATCGCTGAGGACAAGGAGCAGTTCGACAAGTTCTACAGCGCTTTCTCCAAGAACTTGAAGCTGGGTATCCACGAGGACTCCCAGAACCGTCCAGCCCTTGCCAAGCTTCTGCGCTTCAACTCCACTAAGTCTGGTGATGAGCAGACTTCTCTGTCCGACTATGTCTCTCGCATGGCCGAGCACCAGAAGAACATCTACTACATCACCGGTGAGTCCATCAAGGCCGTCTCCAAGTCTCCCTTCTTGGATGCTCTTAAGGAGAAGAACTTCGAAGTTCTCTTCCTGGTTGACCCCATTGACGAGTATGCCATGACTCAGCTGAAGGAGTTCGAGGGCAAGAAGCTTGTCGATATCACCAAGGACTTCGACCTCGAGGAGACCGAAGAGGAGAAGAAGGCTCGTGAGGCCGAAGAGAAGGAGTATGAGGGCCTTGCTAAGGCGCTGAAGAACGTCCTGGGCGACAAGGTTGAGAAGGTTGTCGTCTCCCACAAATTGGTTGGCTCCCCCTGCGCCATCCGAACCGGCCAGTTCGGTTGGTCGGCCAACATGGAGCGTATCATGAAGGCCCAAGCTCTTCGTGACACCTCTATGAGCAGCTACATGAGCTCCAAGAAGACTTTCGAGATCTCGCCCAAGTCTCCCATCATCAAGGAACTCAAGAAGAAGGTCGAGGCTGATGGCGAGAACGACAAGACAGTCAAGTCCATCGTCCAGCTTCTCTTCGAGACCTCCCTCCTCGTCTCCGGATTCACGATTGAGGAGCCTGCTGGCTTCGCTGAGCGCATCCACAAGCTAGTGTCTCTCGGCTTGAACCTCGATGAGGAGCCCGAGGCTGAGGAGGCGCCAGCCACTGCTGACACTGCTGCCGCCGAGACTGGCGACAGTGCCATGGAGGAGGTTGACTAAATGGGTTTTAACGATTTCAAAGGGCAACGGGATTCGTAAAAGTTCTTCGGAGTTTGGATGGATTCGGGTTTCTATTTCCGGTTACATCGTCTCTAGTCGGGCATTTTCTTCCCATACCTAATTCCTCATACCCCTCCCAACCACGGAGCATAATAATTCCTAGCCGACTTCAGTGTTAGCTAGCTGGTTGATGCTATCCAGGTTGTTCATGTATTCTACATTCATGCCCTTATGAGATACAGGTCGGACTGAGCCATAGATGAAATGCAAGACGTTATGAAATTCAACATCTCTGACTACGCTTCTGTAATGTGATGCTGTTGCTAACATCCACTAAACCTATCATAAAAGTACGAGGTCTCCTTTGTCTCTACGTGTGCTTGAGTCCTAGTGGGTGAAATAGATCGCGGACGTGGGCCGACTTCTACATGCCTCTGTTCGTACTAAGTGTTCATCAAGTTATTATTAATCATTTCGTAACATCTTATATATCTTATATATCTGGCTCTCATGGTAAGATGGAACCTGTTCCTTGTCTATCTTATATGATGGGTTTCCAACACTGGGAATATGATTTGAGTATGCCCAAAATATAGTATAGGGTTGAGTTGTAAGTGGCGGATATATTTGAGAGAGCCACGAACCAGATGAGTGAGTGCTCTTTTGGGGATTGGATCCGAATTCGATATGTATAAAGCAGCCTCGGACATTACTGCTGGCGTCGTTGCGTAACTTAGGAGGTAGTTGGAATTCTGCATATAGAGGGTATTCTTGTTTCCGCAGGCCATTGCTCTTGGATGGTAGTTGGGATATTCACTTACCCATTATTGAGTTGCCGACTAATTCAGACTACGAGGAGTTGCAATACTAGAGCACGAATTTAAGAAGAGTGGGTGTAGTATTATGCTAGAGAGTGATGAGTGACTATATGGAAGATATTTTTAGAGGTGTTTGAAATCTAGTCATCGTTATCATTGGATGATTATTCGTTATAACATGCCGAATTATGCTATTCAGCTATTATACGTTGACCTACAGGTGAGTGTGAAGTGCAGGTGAAATCATATGTCTAGGTTCTCTAGTTCACACTCTAGATGGCGACATCGAGGTCTAGGTGGTGAGCTATCGAAACCTATGAGTGTTGGAACGACGATCCGTGAGGGCAGTGTTCTTTTATTAGATCACTATATATCTCCATAATCTGCTAAATAGCCCTGCAGCTTCCAAAGTTTCATCTGTAAATTTGTCGTCCGCCGCCCAGCGAGCATGAATATGGAGCCATCTTTCAAGGCGGCGGCATCGCCTTTGACATGCTTGGCCTGCTCTGGGCCTAGGAGCATATTCATGTTGTGCACAACTACAGTCTCAGTAAGTGGCTGGCCTTGGATGTCTGTTTTCTGATACTCAAACGTTGCGAACGGCCCTGGCTGGTTGCGAGCTTCATTCGCGCCAGCATCTTCATCCGGCTCTCCAAACCAAAGCACCGCACCCTTGTGCTTGTATTGCACATCATTCCAACCCCAGCACTTAACGATGTAATACCGCCCGTTTTCTGTGCAAAGCTTGGAGAGGTAGAGCATGTCATTAACAATGTCGTGACGCATCAAGCCTAGGATGTAGGTATCCATGTCTCGACGCCAGATAATCTTCTTAATTAAATGCCTATACGGGGGATTTATACCTACGAGACGCTGCGGTCCATGGCTGAGGCCTGATCTCTTGACCGTAAAAGAGGAGATAAGATCTTGTCTAGCTAGGACGTAGGCAGTCGGTCCATGTGGCCTGCCATTGTCTGTCGAGGTGGCAGCGCCGGGTTTCTGTTCTTGGGAAATGTGCGACTTGGATTCTACATCTCCTAGGCTCTCCCCAGTCTCTTGAGAGTTAGCTTCGTTCATGGCTTCTGGTATTCCCTCCGCGTCCGGTTCTTCTTCCGCGGGATGCTCGTCGGGTATAAGGCTATGCGGAATCAACCATGGTGTGTCGGTCTCGGGATGGGAGACTACGCTGAAATCCTGAAGGAAGAAGGCGGGTAAGCGAGTGCGAGTCATTGCGCACATGCGCACATGTGTCGCTAGAGCTTTTGCTGTGCGATGTGGATATTAGTACTCGTTAAAGGAGTGCAACAAGGCCCTAGTCTGTAGAATGCTCGTACCGAACGGGTTGGCCCGGAGCTGGCGCTCGACGGAATTTTGGGGCTTCCCAGGCTTCACCTTTGGAACTTGGTGCCGCATTCTTGCCTCCCAGAACGTAGGATCCATGACGGGCGATAGTGGCAGATCACCCACAGCTGTCTCTACCGTCTTGTCTTGTGGATTGATCTTGAAGGCATCGTCTCGGTCGCTCGCAAGCTGCCCGCTGGTGGGATTGGGTTCGGAGGGCGTTTGCGCGGGATCGTCTTGTCGAGCTCGATCATCGGCAAAGTACCGGCGATTGGAACATGGCACAATTATTCTGTACTGGCCGACGCTGGCACTGCTCGGTCGCAGTGCTTTACATAGTCTCATAACCACATTGGCCTTGCTGCAGAGGATGTATGAAGCCTGGAACTGAGGTACTCGAGATAGAGGAGGGACGTTGAAGAGAATTGGTGCCGCCGAAACGAAATCACGACGTAAATTTAGTGGTGCTCGAGGTACGTACCGTTCGGCTGTGGAGCGTCATACCTTAGCTCCCTGCTCCAACGCTCCAACAGCATTTTAGATCTTTGGACCCGGCACCTTCCCGCATCGGAGCTGCAGTTTGCCAGTTCCCGTTCAGCTGTGCCACCAAGAAAGAACCAACACCAACCTTGAAGTTGATCGGCTAACGCAGGAGCTTATTTTAACTGCCATTCCATAAGGCCACGCCTTCTGGAACTTGTTAACTACCTTCTGTGTTTGATTGGCACAACTCGGGGCACCATGAACTGCCAACGATCGCTCTGTCGAGCAGCATTACGCACGCTGACAACCACGACGAGACACACCGCGACAACCCGTTGCTTCTCTCAATTCCCCGCCGGTCCTATTCAAGCTCCCAGAGCAGCTATTCCTTTGCCATATATCACGGAAGTCACTGTAAGAGGCCAATGGAACAAATCCACGCAAAGAGGCTCGATAACTAACTGATTAGTCTGGTGGCTGGAGGACATGTTCGTAACCCTCGAATTCGCCGATGCCTTGGGGTCGCCTGACTGATCTTATCGTATAGATGATATCTTCTCGAAGCTGTTGCAAGTATGCTGATTTCTGCCATCCATTACCATATTCCGTCCTGTGGCTAATATCAATTGATTAACCAGGAGCGAATAATATGTCTAAACGGACCCATAGACGATACGGTGTCGGCCTCGATCGTTGCACAGTTACTATGGCTGGAATCCGACAACCCGGATAAGCCGATTACTATGTACATCCATTCACCTGGCGGTTCCGTGACCGCAGGCTTATCCATCTACGATACAATGGCCTATATCCGCTCTCCCGTATCAACAGTGTGCTTGGGCCAAGCGGCTTCTATGGGTTCGTTGCTTCTTACGGGGGGCGAGAAGGGGAAACGATATGCTCTACCGCATAGCAGTATCATGATCCACCAACCCCTGGGTGGGACACAGGGTCCTGCAAGCGATATCTTGATTTATGCGAATCAGATACAGCGCACACGCGAACAGGTCAATGAGATATACCGAAAGCACTTAAATGCGGCGTTCGATCACGAGAAGTACAACCTAAAAGATGTCGAGGAGATGATGGAGCGTGATAAGTATTTGACGGCGCAAGAAGCCAAAGACATGGGCATCGTGGATGAGATCCTCACTAAGAGAGATGACAAGAAACCAGAGACGAAAGAAGGTGGCGGTAGCACATAAAGATAGTTGACCCTGGATTCTCCTCGGGTTACTGCCAAATTGATCAATCGATTAAGTGATACAATGTCATCGCTACGATTATGAGGCCCCGAATTCAAATTGCGTCTAAGCCAGGAATGTGCTGGTTTCTCTCGATAGTGCAATGGAACTCGGCAATTCTGCTGTGATAGTGGCTACTGGTGAAGCAGCAAAATGACGGATAATCGTCGCAATTACCTAAGCGGGCTCGCAAAAACTCAAGACCCCACGTGTATGCCACCTTCTAGTATACGCCTTCTACATATATTCCAGCAATGTAACCCCAGGGCCATGAGCCCATAATCGTTGCATCCATACACTAAAAACTGCACAGTCGCAGGATTGTATCTGTACCTACGCAGCCTGCATCTGGTTCTGGATCGACGGACCACGTGGCCCACACCAAATATGCATCTGCTGTGCCACTCACACCCAAGCTCGAAGACATACTCCTACTCCGTTCATATCAAATGTCTGACTTGCATAGGATTCTAGGGGGAGAGCTGATCAGCCGCAGCCCTGTTTCGGAGATGTTCTGGAATATTGCTGTAGCATCTGTGCAACTTTGCGCTCACCCTTACATATAGGCTGCTGGTCAATATGTGGGCAATTGGTCTAGATACGGCCGGCAATCTATTTTTTAAGCTTGTCGACCGCGGGCGACTGTGGCTGACGATTACCATCGGGAGGACTACCTTCCATGGGTCCACGGGACCGGCGGCAAGAGAAGCGCTCAGATATTAGATCAGTCCAATGGCGCCATGCTGCCAATGTCAATCTGCCAGTGCTTAGTGAGTGGAAGTGGCGGGTCCAAGTGGAGAGCCAGTTACATACCTGTATTATGTACCTAGGAAGACTGAACCGAACCGAAGGCCGAGTCCTAAGCCAACTAAGCCCAAAGGAAGTTGCTAACGAGAGATGGGCAAGGGGCATCGCAGGGCAAGGGCAAGGGCGTGCTAAAATGTTTCAACAGCGAGGATGGGAGGATACCACGACACACCGTACACACCCATCTTATTGCCATCCAGCATCCGGTCATTCAGCATCCAGCCATCTTATTGGGGGGACCCACTCGACGCATCCCGTTCCAAGCCAGTTCCCTATTCCCTATTCCCTGTCCATCTCGCCATCTTCCTCGTCTCCCCTTACATACATCATGTACCTAGTATTTTTATGCTTTCCCCTTTTCACGGACTTGCATCTCGGCGGCTTTTGGCCAAGCTTTCTTTGCCCTACCCTTCCCCGGCTGTCTCTCCTTCTCCCACCTTCACGGGTAAGACAGGGCTTGCTCGCTCTCGCCACGGCCACTCCCATCCATGGAGAGAGACCATATCACTGCGCGGCAAATACCACAACACATCTGCGCTACCTACGAACGTAAGACGAAAGAGGCGTGCGAAGCAACCTCACCCCACCGACTTATACTCGATGAAGCCCGCCGTCATTCTCTCTCCTGACACACCCCACAGCGGTCCAGAGCTATATATTACTACGGTATCGTTACCTACGTCAATGCAGGGCATCTACAACCCTACCTAGTCCCTCCTGCATCTTAGCAGTCTCTAAACCATTATGATTGCCTATTAAATATTAAAGCCTCCCCCACTCAATCTTACCCCCTCCCTTAAGGCCTACTATGTACCTACTTAACGTTACCTGAGTTGATATTCTTCCACCACCTTCGTTGCCATTTACGGTGTTGCTCATCCTTCCCACCATCGTCGCTTGTATGGTTCTTGATCATATTATGTGCTGTCAAATTATTCCGTCATCTTAACCCGTCGACATACCGTTGGTGTTGTCCCGCACACAGCTATTTAGCTAACCCGACCTGGGACTGCTTTGTTTGAATACCCTGCCCTTTTGTTGCGCCGGTTCCCACTAGTGCTCGGGAACATATTCGACGGTTCGAGTCTATTAATCGAGGTGATCCTTGCGGCGCGCTTGTGCGGCAACCAAAACTGGTCGCATACTCGTATCCAACATCTTCACCAGCCGAGGGATTTTCGGATTCGTTAGGAATTAAACCAAAATGCACAGCGACTTTATTTTCACCGTCAACAACAATGCGCCTGACCCCAATGCCAGGATGATGCTTCCTTACAGGAGCCCATCGGTATCGACTCCGGTCATGCAGACCATGTCGCCAGAGCTGTCTCCTCCCGCCAGCGAACCTAGTCCCACTGACAGCAGCGGCTCGAGCTCGAAGCACGATGTCGAGCCTGCCAAACCATCAGCCGTTCATCTGCAGACTGTCTTTTCCTCACAGACCGGAGAGGCGCATCCTTCGCAGCAACATTCGTCCCAGGTGTGGGAATCTCACAAAGAGGAGATCCGGCGCTTATACTTGGACGAGAACAGGCCCCTAAAGGAAGTAATGGCGATAATGCGCCAGAAGGGCTTTAGAGCGACGTGAGTCGTTAGGTCTTTTTAACTCTCTTTAGATCCCGTTGGCTAACGTCTCCGGTAGCGTGAGGATGTATAAGTCGCGTTTCGACAAGTGGGGGTTCAGTAAGAACAATAGCAAGAAAGATGTCATCGCGATGCTTCAGGTTCAACGGCAACGAAACGCTGTCGGCAAGCGAACAACGTTTCGTCGTAATGGGAAGGAGGTCGCCATCGATGCTTATCTTAAGAGAAAAGGCATCTCGCAGTACGATCTCGTGGAACCCGGCATGGCTGAAAAACTCCCCGAGAACTTGCGTTGTCTTACTCCGCCCCCCGAAAGCCCCAAAACCTTACATGCTCCAGGCAACCTCTCATTACAGGAACTCATCCTACAATGCGCAAGGGATTTGGCCTGGAATTGGTATTGTCCACCTGACACTCCACTGGTCGCCTGCGCGGCGCATTATCGTGGCGACGAAGTACGATGCGCGATCACAGACATCACCAATGCGGATTGGCTGTTTTCCGTTGGCCACTATGAGAGAGGAGGTGCAATGTGTGAGCAAGGCTTCAAATCATTACACATGATCTTCAAGAAGCCGTCAATTTATGGGCTCCTGCATCTGTTGATAACCGTGCTCGACGCTTCGAACAAGGGGATTGTCAAGGAGATTTGGAGGTACCTCGCAGCTTACGCAGCCACTGTTCGAATCGATAGCCCGTTGGGGCGGTTATTTCAAGCGGTCTGGAAATATCTCAGCACGCATGACTACGAGGAATATTGGGATTTCATTTTCGAATGCACTGAAAAGTTACTCCTCATAGAGGAACAGCATACAGGCCTCCCAGCAGATACATTACCAAGGCTGTATCCTCTATTGTTCATTCCGCGGGCTTATCAATATCGATCGGAACCGTACCGTCGACTTCAAAGCC
Source organism: Hypoxylon sp. FL1857 (assembly GCA_022578955.1). NCBI lineage: Eukaryota > Fungi > Ascomycota > Sordariomycetes > Xylariales > Hypoxylaceae > Hypoxylon > Hypoxylon sp. FL1857. The sequence goes on from MU400423.1 coordinate 22,112, forward strand.
GCTGTGATTTCAAGCGGCTAGTTCAAGGCCCCATGCCGACGGCCATAGAGGAATTAACTGTTTTCCAAGCAACAGAGCTACTTATTCTGGGGAACCAGACGCTGTGGCAAGGCGAGCGCGTTTTCGAACTCGCTAATACAGTACTCGAGAATACGAAGGGTATCGCATACAATACCGAATTCTTCGTCTATATCGCCATAACCTCACTAGCCCACTACCACAGAAATCAGTATTTGATGAGCGATGACCCTGTCGCGAAAGCAACAAACCACCAGCTATCGGTGCATTATCTCGAACAGATCGTGTCGGTGATGGAGGGCCAATGGGATCCTGACATGGGATACCTACTAGGTGAATTGGAGCGACTGGAGCATTGGTATAGAGATGCAGGCGACATCGAACAAGCGGACGCAGCACACACTAGATGGAAAAACGCCCTGGAAGCGATACCGAAAGATTTCGTGCGGGGGCACAAAGGCATTCTGCACTAGTGCTGCAAACTCTTTGCTTCATCTCTGTATTATTATTACATGCGTGTACCGATTCCGGTGGCTTTGGTTTGAATAGCGTTGGCGTCGTGGTTAGGTACGGATTATGAGCGATATGGGACCCGATTCGCTCCTATTAGGGATAAGACGAATCTTGAGCTATGTTGTTGGTATGTTTAATACGCTGTGTACGTATGTAAAAATCACATATATCATATTTTGAACACTAGGGTCCCTTGCAATCACGGCTCGGAGTCGTATTCACCTAGGTGTGTGCCTAGGAGACGTGCTATACCAGCTCATCTGTGCTACAACTCGACTTTTCATGCTACCCCTCTTTGTGGCGGTGGAACTCTGCCGCCGTCGAGGTCTCATGAGTGACGATTGAAAGTCGGTGGCGCTTGTAATCACCGGTCGTCGCGCGTGGCGTAGCCTATGAGGTCTCCGATTTCGTCGGGGGGAAGTCAATGCTTCCCAAGACGCTTGCGGCATGTTCCATGCCAGAGAAGTAATATCAACTTGCTTTTCTGGCAAGTTTTTCGGTCTAGCTCAGGGGAATCGGATGGCTTACTAGAGCCATGCAGTGCAACCTGCGGCTTGCCCACCTCACCCATTGATCTGGCGAGTTTGGATAGCGGGTGAGGGAGGGTTGCTATTTGTGTACCCCCTCCCTCCTCCCCCCTATTTCGCTGCATTTCAGCGTGAATGAGTGCATACACTATTATCACGCTCAGGCGAGCCCGGATACAGCAAGAGGAGGTTTGTCTAGGATTTCGCCAGAGCTGAAAATAAGGTCACGTTTGACGATGTGAGGGTGTGAAACACTCAAGCCACGAAATACAGGATTTAGGTCTGTGGCGTCAGCTGCTGATAGAGGGCTTACATGCCTATGACGGACCTTTCAAGGTGAGTTCACAGGTTGTGGCAGGGGCGAGCTCACCTTGTATCACATTCGCGACTCCCCTATGTTGGACTGTCGATTTAGACTTCAAACCTAATCTCAACATCTCTTAATTTCATCGGTACCTACCTCTTTTACGAACTTCCATCTCGCCAGTTCGCCCAGTCACCAGCCTGATTGCTTGTGTTGGTTGGAGGAACCGAGGCGAAGCGACGTGGCTGAAATCAAAGCGCCCGACATCATCATGTTGGAAGCCTACGGATTGCGCAGATGCGCAATAGTGCTTCGTTGTGTTTCCAACCCTTTCGAGGCAGCCATCGTACCTATATAAGATACCTGGGTATAGCTGCAATATCACTCCTCTCCCGTGAGTACAGGATCTTCTAATTCAATACTCTCCCTACTCCTTACGCAGCCTCGATCGCCTTTTTTTCATTTACAAAGTGTCCTTTCAATGCTGTTCCTACGCCATTAAGGCTACCTAGGTATGTTGCGGTGACCCCTTTGACTCCCATACTACGTATCCCACAAACCATTGCGTTTGAATGGTCCATCGGGGCAGTCTATTACTGCTGTCTTCGCATAACTCGGCGCGCCTACCATAATAGATGTCAGCTACCATTCGGAGAAGCTCTTAACCTCACCTCCTTCCTTAATCAATGCGCAGCATCAATTAAGGTTGGCACGTCGAGTTACAACATTATCATCCGTCTCCGAGTAACGACAGGAGTCGTCTGAAAGACCGCTACATCTAAATATCAGACTCCAAGACAAGTCAATCCCCGACTTGAGACTATTCAGTATATTGCTATACTTACTAGCATCGGCTGGGAAGCCTCTCCGGGCCTTCGGCACTGCGCTTTAATTAAGGAATCGTTTCGGAAAGTACACGATATATTATTCTCGGTATAACCTCTACACCAATGCTTCCCTCTTTTTATACTGGGGGGATATCCTCACTTGCCCGATGTCCTGTACGGCGCCAAACCGTACAGACTTTTACTAAGGATTACTACCTAATCGGAAGCGCCTCAGAAGCGATTCCTTGATCTTACCCGATTCCTTAATTAAAGCTCGGTGCCGGAGGCACGGGGGGGCTTCCCAGCCGATGCTAGTACTTCTTGTCAGTCACCTGGCAGCTTTTCGGCATCGAATATCTCTTTTCTCACTCTTTCCAGTGAGCCGAAGAGGACAACTTGCGCTCACTGTAAAAGGAGCGCTAAACCCTTCCTGAATGGGCTTATATTGAGATGAACTGCATACAATGTCTTTATATTACTGCGTTGTTGCTTCGTGGCTGGGAAGGAGTCGAGTTCTTTGCTACATCTCGCGTCGCCTCGGGCAACTCAGTTTCCAATAGGAAATGGAGCGATGACCATACAATCTCCTCGAAAGGGGCACGCTTAACGTAAAATTAAAGCCAAATGTTGTCTTAGTGAGGCCTATGAATCAACAGAGATGGTATTTTCTACTGACAACACAGCATGTTGGCAATTCTGCCGTGGACGAGCGGCGAGATCTTATTATTATCATGCTAACCTTGGCACTTAGTGACGCTCTCGATACCAACTGGAAAGCCAGTACTATCATCTTACGAATTTTCCGAGAAACTAAAGTGAGTTCGGAAGGGATGCCTGGAGCCTCTAGCACACACAATCCCCCTTCTACGACAGCTAAACTTCGCGTGGTCAAATAAGAAATTTGAAACATTATACGATAAAACCCGCGGACGATGAGCTCCTTGATATACCTGTTAGCAAACAGTAACTATGAAGAGCGCAGCGAAGAGGTACCAACCTGACTCATTGTCGGATCAATACCAGCATCACCTGTAAGTCACGCATAACTAGCACATCTTGGATCATGCCTCGTCTAATCAACGTTGTCTTTTTTTCTTTAGATATCCTAGCAGCCGAAAGCGACCCCTGCGTGAAGTGATGTGTCCTCGGGACATGGGAGAAGAGCGAAAGAAGGCGCGTAAGAAACAGGGATTCCTAACACGGAATGCCCCTGAAGGTAGGCCGCTATATGTTCTATGAAAACCTTATCAAGCTTCTACCAACGGTGATTTAGAGCCGACGGGGATAGCTAGAGAGGAAAGGCTTTTCGCCTGTCCATTTCATAAAAGGGACCCTGCAAGATACGGTACGAAGGCTTGGAAAGCATGCATCGGACCTGGCTGGAAAATATCTAGATTGAAGTTGGTTCTTACATTTTTCTACAGGAGAGAGCTCGGCAAGGGGAAAGCTAACAAGAATGTCTAGAGAGCATATCTACCGCAAGCATTACGCGCCCGGCTATAGGTGCGACCGTTGCTTGTCTAGGTTTGAAAGTAGATTCGATCTACATGGACATTCTCGCTCGGACCCGCCATGTCGAAAACGAGAATTTGATGCCGACTCTGATGTGATTGACGATGCACAGAAGGTGCGAATCCAGAAAAAGCTGCGAGGAACCTCGGACGAGCAGAAGTGGAATGAGATTTATAGGGTCATCTTTGAACTAGGTTTAGCTACTGAGATTCCATCACCCTGTGAGTAGCTTCGAGTACAACACTCCTATTCAATACTGACATGATCGTGAATAGATTGTGATCTACCAACGGCTCAACCCGACGGTGCGGATATCCTGGCGGAATTCGAGAATTGGCTCCGTCGTCGGGCAGGCAGCGGTGGCCAGCAGAATTCGCCGCAGCTAAAGGATTTCCTTGATCTACTTCAGTGTTTCCGGTCAGAACGAACAGGAGAGAAATCAGTAGCTGTGCCAGATACACTGACACTCGTACATGGCTGCTCGGGTGATGCTACTAGAATACCTGAGTCGCAGGAGCTACCCTCGTTGGAGTTCACGAACGATAACATTACCGTTGGTCATCCCGAGGGGACGAATCTCCTCGACACGGACGCCTCCTCAACGGCGCCGTTCGGCGACATGTTTTCGTCCGACATGATGTCTTCATCCGACGAGTCATATGGTCTTCCGGATTTCGATCTAGGGGCTAATAACATGCTTTGGCCGGACGGAAGGTTAATATAATGAAGCAATTATTTCAACCTGGCGTACACTATTTGAGCAAGACGCTAGTTACGCCAATATACCTACGGGAGTGTGCGAAAGATGTAAAGGTCATACAGGAGCGCGTTATATCTTGTCATTTAAGATACAATTTACTCTCCTTCTGATGGTTCGCCGGTTTAGGGTAGTTGGTTTGTTTGAAATGAAATTATCCACATATGTTGTGGTGACTTGTTTTGTTCTGGGTCCAATTTGGTGGCCCTTGCGGAATGCTTCACTCTGTCTTTGGATAGTGGCATATATACTGCATTTTTTATCGGCAAAACTATCGGCCTCGTGGCGCAACGGTAGCGCGTTCGACTCCAGATCGAAAGGTTATCCGTTCAAATCGGGTCGGGGTCATCACATATTCTGCCGGGTCTGCTTGGGAATCCAACCGAGTGGCTCCAAATCCCTTTTTTCTCTTTTTTTTTTCTTTTTTTTTCTTTTTTTTCCTGTGCTCTTGTGGAGCTTCTACTACTAACTAGTAAGCGTACATGTGGTCGACCAAGAGTCTCCACTACCCTTTCGGATTTATTTTTTCGTTACCAATTCCTTGCTGATGTCTGTGTTTAACTAGATGTTGAAGAAACTGACATAAAGAGGCAAATAAATACACGATGAGACTGATTGGGCCAAAGATAAGCATCGGAACAACCGAGAGTGTGAAGTGGCCGAAAAACATCTGCCTCCGCGATACTGTATCCCAGAGCTCGGTGGTCATGACCTCTAGCGCACCGTCCCATCTCCACGGCCCGCACAGTCTGAATTTGGTATTGAAGTTGGCGCCGAGAGCCCATGTAAGCGGGAGCTTATACCAATAACCGATTCGGTGATCAGCATCACTTGTAAATTCCCCTCCGAAAAAGCCGAGGCGTAGGGTATCTCCTAGCGACGGCGCTGATCCCATGTCTAGAGCAAGCTGATATGCATAACTCTCGTGGTCAACGCCGTACCGGATTCTAGAGTGCTTTTTGCACACGAGCCGGTAGTGCGTTTCATCCTCCGGGAGCAATGGCGCACCAACCACCCTTTTGGGGGCCAATAGGTTGAGAACCCAAAGCTGCGCCTGGAACTCGGTCAGGGGTGGGATGGCGCCCAGGTTAGGCCGCACGAAGCCGATGAAGCCAATCGAGGGGTCGTCTCGAGGCCAGATATCTCGCACCAGCTTACCTTCATAGTGCCTAGGACTGCACCTGTCTTTTCCGAGAAAGGGGAACTCGTGTGTGTACCCTGTGCAGAAGACGACTACGTCTGGCTTGATAATCTCGTCTTTTATTTGCGCATACTCAGGCCGCCCGTTATCCCTGAATACGACAGTGCCGGTGTCGTTGATGTGATCCGGCCAGGGCGCGAGGTCTATCTGCCGACCCTGGGTGAGTTCTTGCGTGTTTGGCGTTCGGACTACCCACGACCGAATAAGCTGCAGGAGACCCTGCGGTCTTTTCGGTTTCCAAACAGCATTGAGATAAGGGCTGACTTTGTAGCCTGACTTATTGAAGAATACTTGACTCGGATCAGTAACGCTTCGCGTGCGAGCCCACATAATAACCGGGACGACAGGCAGAAAACTTACTCTCGGAAGTCGACCACCCCTTGGGCTTCCCTCCGATCCACTGGTCCGTTCCGTGTATCGTGCCCCACGAAACCCAGAGGATCCATCGAACATAGAAGTCATAGTACACCCATAGAAGATTGCTGTTCCTGAGCCAGGGATGTACATATGCCGTGTCGAAAAGACTCGCTCGAGAGACATCAATCGGCACTTGGGGCCGATCGAGGGGGTTTCGCCGTCGGGCAAATATTAATCTTGGATTAGGGTTTATCTGCAATGCCCGTAAGATTTGGCTACCGCGTGTATGGGTTCATTTATGGTGTCGGCCTACCTTTGGGGCAAAATGGAAGCCATTCCTATGACACAGCACCACTCGCTTCGTGGGTGAAGTGACGGCAAGTAGTGACACATCGGCTCCTGTTTCACCACTACCCAATATGAGCACCGTCTTTCCGACTCCGAATTGATCTTTCCTCTTCAGTCGAGAGGAGTGAAGAACGAGCGGTACTCGTTCGATACCCTTGATTTCGGGGATGCTTGGACTGACATGCAATCCTGAACAGACGGCTACCGCGTCGCACTCCCAGGAGTATTCTTGCCCCCTAAACAAGTACGTCACGGTGTGACCACCCTCCTTATGGCTTTCAACACTTCTCACTGGGCATGAGAAGGTCATATGTGGCCATAGGTTGAAGTGTGTGCAATATTCATTGAGATACTCAACGTAGCGTTTCGCGCTGATAAAGTCCGGTTCATCGTCCCTACATCGGAAATCAGAGAAGCAAGTGAGCTGCCTCGAAGATACTAGCTAACAACTAAAAGTTAGAAGACTGGGAAACGGGGGCTTCATAGCTTGAACAAGGGGCAGAATCGAAAAGACACGTCCTTACCTCGGCATCCTCATACGTCCTCGCCAGGAATGTCCCTCCAACTCCTGACTCAGACTCAAATAGGCGAACCTCGACAGCTTCCGTTCCTAGAGCTCTCTCGGCAGCTAGTAGATACTTCAGTGTCACGAGCCCAGAAGGCCCTGCGCCTATTATCGCGACCCGCATCCCTGCCGCCGCTGTTGCCGGGTGGGTAGTGCAAGATCCGATGTGGGTAGTAGATCCTGTGGGCTGAACGATGTGGTCATACAACGTGCGGACCCATCACCCATCTTCTGAGAAAAGGGGAGAGTATGCGATCGCCTCGAAATTGGTGGGCCGGGTTTCCTTATTATATCCTCAGCCTTAGGCATCTGCTGAACGACTCTCGCCCCCTCCGCGCCCAACGGTTCCACTCCAGACGATCACGAGAATTCTTTGTCTTTCCATCTTTTATTTGCTCTATATTCCTTCCTATCTTGCTTAGCTTCCGTCACCGTCTCTTCTTCGTCCGCGTCTTCGACCACGCGCCTGGGTACTGTGCTCCAGTTACAACCGCTCTTCGTTCCGAGAGCGGGTAGGCGAGACACGGGGGAGGCGGCGGCGAATCACAGCGCGCGTGGCCTCGATGTCGCCAAGAAATGAGGCGCATCTCTCTCGTTGTACGCCGCGATCTCGACTCAAATCGGATTCGAGCTGTACGTTCGCGGTACACCAACGATGTCTCACGTCCCAGCTGTTCCCTGCCAGGCATGTCTCGCTCCGAAATGCGATTTCATATCGCTCTATGCCACCGCTAGCGCCGTCCGCATATTCTTACTGGCTGGCCCTCGAGACCCGGTCCTGGGGCTTGGGACGACGTGCTCCAGGTACACCAATGGGATGCTAGAAGGACGCCAATGAGGACTGCTTCTAAACGAGGCCGATAACAGTAGAACAGGCATTTTCCTGGGGAGGCCGAGGCCGTTTGGAACGCCGATTGAACCCGTAAGACAGGACGTTAAGTATGATGCAGTGATTCTCGCGTGGCTGCAGCCACTGACCAACGGGCGCGGCCACGACTCGAGGCTGCTGCATGCAGCTTACAGCTATCACGAACTGCCGCAGGAGTAGGTAATGACGCCACCGAGATTATCTCGAATACCACAGCCACAAGCTCGAAACGAAGTTCGTGTTAGGAAACCTCATGTTGGTTGCGATGCATTTCTAGCAGATTTCCCTGTTGAACTGACCGGGAATATGGATGGAATCCAGATGCCTACCTAGATGGCCGTCTGACATGGTCGATAGGCACGAAGCTAAGAGATCATCTGGCATGCCGTGCTCCCCGGAGAGGCGTCCGCGAAGACGCGAATGAACACAAGCGGTCAGCAATGTTAGAAGGAGCGTCAATCGGATTTCGTACGTAATAAGAGTAATACCTGTCAGCCGGGTGTAAGTGATTTCCGACTCGGCGTATTGGACGCCAGGGGCAAGATGAGGTACCCAGGCAAGTTAAGAGATCGTGTAGATCCTTCAGGTACGGATCAAGGAAAGATCTCGCGCTTTTCTTTACGATATTTGATTGGTATAATATAGAAAATATAGATTTAATTTGGGGATTGATTGGATGTTATATTGATCATGGTAGATCCTGCACTATTGGAACTCTCTTCCAAGTATCGTAGACTCCAGCTCGTTTGTCCTACGGGCCGGGCTTCAGGCCTGGGGAAATCCTCTCCCACCCGAAGTGTTTCGGCTCCAGACATATCTACACGCTAGCCCTATTGTCTAACCTAGAGGATGGATTTGCTCTCGGCATTCATATCGGTCAGGTGTTTTCTACGTAGGATGGAGCACGGCTCCTCGATCCTATGGTTCAATATTAGATGTCAATCGTGTTGGAAATTTATCGATCACTTTCGGATTGAATCGCAGTGGGCGAACAAGTCTCATCAGTTGGGGCAATACTCCCTACGTGACCTCCCTTCCTGACAGTATTGTAGTTACTACGATGTTCTTATAACGACGGCGTCTATAATCCGGGGCTCCTTATTCACTCTCGGAATCAGTTGAATAACACGATACTTACCTAGGTAGTTATCCCCTGACGCCGAACAAAATCCCGCTCTTTGTCATCATTATGATGCGACCCTTAGGTCAAGAGTGGCAACTTTCTATAGATCATCGGATTCCAATTAAGCCGAAAGGTTATGGTCTAGCCTTCCTATCATCGCTAAATTGTATACGATGTGCAAGCTAATCAACAACGCCTTAGCCATGAAGGAAATTGGCAATGTACCCCTGATTTGTCCCCTGCTTAAGGGAATAATAATACGAATTTAAGTCAACCCCATTCATCTAATGTCCCGAGTTAGTCTAATTTCCGCCCCATAGAGTACGGAGTTATATTATACTCATTTACTTCCAGCTTTACTAAACGCTGCTGAATAGGATTAGTGCAATACTTTTTATAGGATCTCATCTCATCTCAAAATAGAACAGATTTGAGTCGATATCTCTTGGAAGTATGGCTGAAACTGTTGAATAAGAGTCTCGTAAGAGCCCAAACATGATCAAATATGATTTAACGAATGGAGGCCATCCTATTGTATAGCCTGATCTCATACTATCGCGACCACATTAACATTAAAGGAGAAGGGTCGAAAGGGGGCCGGCCAAGCCAGATACGATTGAGTAACTTCAATATGGTATATATATAAATACCTCTAAGGAAAACCAGATGAGAGTTTCAACCTTACGAGGGTAGATACTTTCAGTAGATTTAGTTTCAGTAGGAACAACCGATCTCTGACTGCTCGGAATTATAGTACACGAGACTTCACCCTTAGCTATCACAACTTTAGCGATTTCTACATAATACGGTATGTGAAAGATGCCGATTTGTTTCTCCTTTCTAATATATCGTAACATTCATAGCATATCGTATGCATTACATCGTTATTAGGCAAGCTTAACTTAAGGGTTGAACGCATTTCCCAAAATAATGGCGTGATAGAAAAGCGCATTGTGTATCAATTCTCCTATCTATAGTCTATGGAACTCCTCTATCCGGTCGCGGCCGCTAATTGGCAAGAGGGGGTCGTACGGTGCGGTATCCAGGTCCCGAAGCTTGTATCACGCAATCCGCGCGGAGCATGATGGAAGAATCGGGGTAGGCTCCATCAGCGTGGCGTACTCAACACCAAGCTCCGTCTATATAGTGCCGACTGGTATAAAATCTCCGGATCTTCGAATGACAGAAAAGTCTCTATAGCTCGTGTATTGGTGAGTGTTAAGGTCCAATTGGATTTGTGGTAAGCTCTGAGACCGCTAAGACCAATGAAATAGACCAGATCAGAAGGAACACGTCAAGTCAAGAATTATCTATCACTGGGAAAAGAGTCCGGCCTAGAAAATGGCATCCTCCAGCGACACGAGTACGGGGGCCGGGGCGCAGAAGCCCAAGAAACAGTTTCTTCTCAACGCATTCGTGATGACAACACCGGGTCACCTGTCACCAGGGCTATGGAGGCACCCGCGAAACCATACGGACGAGTACAACAAACTCAAATTCTGGACGTCTCTCGCACAGCTATTAGACGAGGGCGGGTTCCATGCTATGTTTATCGCGGACACTTTGGGGCCCTACGATGTGTACAAGGGCCCGGCGAACGTTGACCCCGTGCTCGCGTCCGGTGCGCAGTTCCCTGTTAACGACCCGCTGTACGGGGTTCCGGCTATGGCAGCCGCGACGAAGAACCTAATCTTCGGTGTTACTGCTTCGACAACTTACGATGCGCCGTATGCTTTGGCACGACGGTTCTCGACCGTAGACCACCTGGCCGAAGGTCGTGTGGCCTGGAATATTGTCACTTCGTATCTTGAGAGCGCCGCGAGAAACTTTGGCCTAGAGACGCAGATCGAGCACGACGAGCGCTACCGAATCGCAGAAGAGTACATGGAAGTAGTATACAAGGTACGTTCTCGCTCAATTAGCTTTGCCAAGAAATCAGTGACTTACCAGACTCGGTTTGAAGCTATGGGAAAGCAGTTGGAGGGACGACGCGGTCGTTCGAGATCGTGAGAAGGGGCAGTTCGCAGTGGCTGGACGAGTTCGCCAGATAAACCACAAAGGAAAGTACTTCCAGGTTCCAGGGCCTCACATCTCGGAACCGTCACCGCAGCGGACGCCATTTTTGTTCCAGGCAGGTACGTCTAAGGCAGGCACCGAATTTGGCGCAAAGCACGCGGAGGCTGTATTCGTGGGCGGGCAGCTACCAGAACTAGTGCGGAAGTCCGTAGATGCGCTTCGGTCAACGGCCAAGCAGTTCGGGAGAGACCCAAGCCACATCAAGGTCTTCGCAGGTATCACCCTCGTTGTAGACGAGACGGATGAGAAGGCACAAGCCAAGTACAAGGAATATCTCTCATACGCAGATCGCGAGGGCGCGCTTGCGCTGTTGGGCGGCTGGACGGGGAACGATGTGTCTCCATTCTCCGACGACGAAGACTTGGTTCTCGTCGACAAGCCCGCGATCCGGTCCGTGATCAACCGTTGGTCAGGCACGGTTCCTGGCACCGACGGACTGAAATGGACGAAGGCTCGAATTGCTGAGTTCCTATCGATAGGAGGAATGATGTAAGATCCGACGTCTCAAAATAGAAGATGCCAAGGGATGTTGCTAATTAAATTCCGCAGGCCCAAGATCGTCGGTAGTCCCAAGACAGTTGTCGACGAGCTCGAGAGATGGGCCGAGGTGGCAGATGTAGATGGCTTCAACCTCGCGCACGTAGTCAACCCTGGTTCATTCGAGGACATCATTGAGTTTGTGATCCCCGAGTTACGAAGGAGGGGACTGTTCAGGACCGAAGTTGAGCGCGAAGGGGCCACTGCGCGTGAAGTGTTCTTCGGCCAGGCACATCTTCTAAGCGACCATCCCGGGAGCCAGTACAAATGGCCGATAGAATAAGGAGGTGAGAGTTAGAGTAGGCTAGTATTAGTTCACGGAAGATCGGCACATGGTGGTGTTTTTTTTTTTCTTTTCTGAGGTATGAAGGAGGGTTGATCGCGCTATGGATATAGCATCCAATACCTACGGTAGCTGCATCTGATAAGTGGTGACATTTCACAACTAAACTCGGCGCCGTCGGCTCCCGGCACAAGAAGAGGAGAAACATTTGAAGGTATAGAGACTAAACAAACATCCTGACGTCGTACAAACCCGATTCGATGCATGTGGTTAAGGTTCGATAGGTACTTGGATACTTGGATACCAACCCGCGGCGCCGAACTTCCCAAAGTGGCCAAGGGCTAACGCACGTGGTCTGTGACGTCAAATCTGCAACATCCCAATCGGCGCTGATTGGGGGCCTACTGCATTATATAGTATAGGTACCTAAAGGAATAGTAGGTAGGGGCTGTGGGGTGGCAGAGCTCCCCACCCTCCCCCTGAAGGAGACCCCTAGGATCGCTAGAGCAGGCAGGACAGGGTACCTAAGGATCGCTGACGGACAGCTTCAATGTTCCCAATGACAACATTTTGTTCATCAACATTGGCTGCCAATTACGGATTGCGTGTCATTCATTGTCGACTTTTTTCTTGTTATAGAAGCGGAAATTGCATTACATAGATCATATTAGATCGATCGCCGCTCACCATAATATTATTCTTGCCGTGTTCCGTCTTCCGTCTTCGTAGTTAATTGTTATCCTTCACTTCTTGTTCATCGTTTCTGCTTGCTGTCTTCGTTGACGAAGTACAATTCACCCCTACCACTATACCATACCCCTCAAACAGCCTTACAACCTGACTCGCTAGGCCACAAGCACCCCATATTCCCGAATACCTTATCATTGGAGAGTTCGCGCCGGTTGCTGCCCTTCCCTTTGATACTCCGTCCCCAAAACCTTGAGCTTCCATTATTGGCCGCAACTGAAATCATATACCAGGAGGTTAGGGGCTGACAGCATGTCCTCCACCAACATTCAGACAAATGGAGGACACGATCATATCTTGCGCCCGCGGCCGCGCAAGCCACAGCACGCCCAAGTCGCCGAATTAGTTAGAGAGCATAGCACCGCGTCTTCTACAAATGGACACCTGGAGCCGCCCTCGGAGGAGCCTGCCTCGGGCATGACAAGGTGATTACCACTATTCGACCTCGATCAATGTCTTACAATTAGAAGTATGAAGCTAATACGACTTGTAATATTCCAGTGGCCGATCGACTCCAGTCCCCGAAAATGCTCCCGCGTCGACCAAAGCTCTGTCTAGTGCACGGAAGCAGGTTCGCGCAGAGCAACGGCGACGTCTCTTCCCGACCATCGAATTCGCCTCGCGAGTCTCCCACTTCGATCCCCAGTCCGACTATCGCGATTTCCATGGCTTCTTCAACCTGTTCTGGATCGGCCTGGCCATCATGGGCATTACCACCATGTTGCGCAACTACAAGGACACCGGATACCCCTTGCGCGTGCAGATATGGACCCTCTTCACCGTGAAGCTGTGGCATTTGGCGGTAGCCGACTTTCTAATGGTCGCGAGTACCGCCGTTAGCTTGCCTCTACATAAGATATTCAGGAGAAGCCAAGGAGCATTGACGTGGAAGAAGGGTGGCATGGCTATCCAAAGCATCTACCAAGTCGTATGGCTTGCGTTCTGGATTGCCGTACCGTTTATCCTGAATTGGACCTGGACGTCTCAAGTCTTTCTGCTTCTACACACCATGGTCCTCCTGATGAAGATGCACTCGTATGCATTCTACAACGGTCATCTGTCGGAAACAGAAAAGCGATTGCGCGCCCTGGACGAGCCTCACAACGCCTCCAAGGCCCCGGCCTACGTCTACCCTTCCGTCGAGAACCCGATGGGCGAACTAGCGCATAAGGACATGGAGGTTGATAGCGATAGCGAGGACGACGGACTGAAACAGTTGCGCGAGGACTTGGCGCGCGAGTTGACAAGCCCAATTGGCAATGTGACGTACCCGCGGAACCTGTCCTGGTCGAATTACTTCGACTACCTCCTCTGCCCAACACTGTGCTACGAGCTCGAGTATCCGCGGAACGAATCCATCAACTGGACGTCGCTCATAGCCAAGATCATTGCGACCTTCGGCTGCATCTTCCTGCTGACCATCATCTCTGAGGAGTTCATCCTACCCGTGCTCCAAGAATCGAGGATCCGCCTCGACAACACCTCGTCCGCATCCGAGACGCTGCTCATCCTCGCCGAGACCATGTCGTGGCTGCTCTTCCCCTTCATGCTGACGTTTTTGTTGGTGTTCCTCGTCATCTTCGAGTACGTGCTGGGGGCCTTCGGCGAGATCACGCGGTTCGCGGACCGCCACTTCTACAGCGACTGGTGGAACAGCACCGACTGGATGGAGTTCAGCCGCGAGTGGAACATCCCCGTGTACTCGTTCCTGCGCCGGCACGTCTACGCCACCTCGAAGCCGAGCATTGGCCGCAACATGGCGACGCTGATCACGTTCCTGATCTCGGCCGTCGGCCACGAGATCGTCATGGCGTGCATCACCAAGAAGCTGCGCGGCTACGGCTTCGTGTGCCAGATGCTACAGCTGCCGATCGTCATGCTGCAGCGCACGAGGTGGGTGCGCGCCCACAAGACGGCGAATAACGTGCTCTTCTGGTGCAGCATGATTATGGGGCTGAGCTTGGTAAGTTCCCACATTCCTTCGAAGTAAGGGGGAGTAATGAAGGCTAACGGGTACAGATATGTTCGCTCTACGTCCTAGTCTGATTCGATCTCGCGCTCGATGCTAGCTGATGCCGCATATAATAGATGACTTAAAAAGCATAAAAGGATGGGGAAAACATCTAGGGGTTGGAAATTGAGGTGGTGGTATTCGTCGCACAAAAGATTTCATAAAGGAATGATTAAGGCAAGTTATTCCTGACTCACTCACACGCTAGCGTTGGATTGTCCTTGTATTATTTTGTACTTCTATTTGCATATTTCACATATACCCCGTACTCTTCATCGATAGGCCTGGCATGAAGTAGACTGAATACATTCTCGCGGATATATACCAAACCCCTTCCCCCAAAGGGTTGTTTCAAACTAGGTACAGTGTTTAAGCGAGGTGTTAATTGCTAAGGAATGAGGTTCCTACCACACATGTTGGCCGCATGATAAAAAGGCTGGAGCTGGTCTACGCAACGACCGGCATCCTTTAACATCATCGTATCTAGGGACTGTTTAGTAGAGAGGCCTTCAACGTCATCGTTCCTTCAGGCGACGGAAACGCAAAGGGGTATGCAGCACGAATGGGACACGAAAGTAAGTGTTAGGAGAACTATCTCATTTCGTACTTTGATCTGGAATACTACCTCATTAACAGAAGCTCCTACATCGTCCTGCCACATACCTACCTAGGCACCTAATCTTAGGACGGGTCAGTGGCTCACGAGCCTTCTTTACAAAATCCACCGCTCCAAACTCCACCTAAGCATAAAACAGCACGCTATAATGCTAAGAGAAGCGGCAGACAAAAGGCTCCTTGCTGTCACAAGGCCGACCATAGGATATGGGATGAAACAACGTTGTTGCGCGAGGAGTCTAAACTATCCGGCCGAAGGCCGGGTATACATACTAGAACACTTCTTTGTCCTAAGTATCCCTTACAAGATCCGAAGTACCCGAATCCTGACACTTGCCTAGCGGTATCCTTGAGTATGCGTGTTTGCACCATAACCCTTCCCTTGTAGAATCCCAATTCGATTTCTATACGTGTACATACTTTCACTTCATATCTTTCAATTCGAAGGAATGAGATCCGGGGATCTTATCGTTCATATTATTAGGCCATTAGATAGATATAAATGAAGCATTAGGCATAAATTCCAAGCTATTTATGGTTTCTCTATCTGTTCCTGACTTGGATATCTGTCTCCGTTTCGTACGTCAACATTGAGCAATCACATTCGCTCGGTAGTCTCAAGCTTCCAAGACATAAACATACTCTAAGGGAGTATCCCCATCAAGGGGAGTCGATATAATCAATGCTTTTCTCGAATCTAATTGAAGTTTACAGGTATACACCAGGAGCATAACCTCTCGACCTGGTACTCTACAAGTACCATATAGCACAACGGCATATAAGTAAAGGCAACTACGTCATATCGCAACTTCAAAAAAGGGGAACATGAACATCTACGTAACTAAGCATTGTTTGGAAACGAACATCCTATAGAATCTTCCCTCTTACATCATACAGACACGTGCGGCAAAACGGGCACCAATTCAACCAACGGTAAGGCATCCACGTAGATCGCACAAGGCAAACCACGCATTTCGACCTGTATATATATAGCGCGAATCGACCACGTTGCCGACCGAGCGAATAGGAAGCAGTAGGACAATCCGCGGCTCGGTGAACCAGCTACGAATTCTTATATTACAAACGAGCTATGCTCATCACTTATACATTCCAAAGTTTATAGATGCTTCTAAACGCATAACCGGGGAACATTCTACGTCAATAGAAACTTATTTGCTCGTGAGAAGCCCATCACAAACAGCCTACCGAGTTACTCAAGAGCGAGGACGTCACGAGCAATATAATACACGGGCATAAATCATCGCCACCATACCTAACACCGTCACCGGCCAGAGTTCCTGCCATTGTTCTATATTCTACTCGATTCGAAACGTCATATCAAGGAACAAGTATTGCTATTGGGCCACTCGGCTGGGATCGCGACTGAAATCTAGGATACGGAGCACAGAGGAATGGCCCTGTTCCAATATGACTCAGGCAGTGGTGGAAGCAGAAGAGTTGCATGGCGACCTTCTGTGAGGACGCCATGTATGGTCTACTATTAGGTGGATGAATTAGAGTAGAAGAAGAGAAGACAAGAGGATGATTAGGAGGTAGTAGCCATTGCATTAGTGAAAGTCTTCCAGTTTTCGTGCTCACTATCACTTGATAATAGAACATGACGTAGTGTCACAGAATGGTCAATTGAGGTAAAGTTACATTAACCTCGAGGATGAGGAGTGATAGAGTATTAAAAGATTTATTAAATAGTTGCAGCGACATCGTTGTTTTTATGGCCTAATAGATCCCGTCATCGACAGCTCGCTGGGGGAGGACGGATAATGTGTCGCCTAGAAGAAATACTCATGGCTTGGGGTATACAAAGATTGGTAGGATGTGCAACAGGTAATCTAAGACAAGTTATAGCTTAACTCAACTTGATTCCCGAGTTTTACGGAAGCTGTTATGTCAACTCACTTCCGAATCGCTTCGAAGTTGGGTAGGCTTTGGCTTATTAACCAGCCTCGGAGCTGGAGCTAAGGTATATCAATATTATTATTCTATTGGTCGTTTCAACTTTATACGAGTAGAACTTCGTTATTTTACATCTATAGGTATAAATGCTCGCATTACGCTCTCATCTATGAATGTGCTGCTTCTAGTACTTGGCGCCATGCCGGACCTGGTGTCATTAGAATTTAAAACCTTCCACCGCGTAAGCATAATTTATATGTAAGACCACTCAAATGTGCACATTCCTAAGCCGAGTACCCGGAGGCAAACCTGGTGCCTAAGCGGTCTGCCCATGGTGAGATTTCGTTGTATCACCTCAGGAGACTGAAGTGTAAGAACGTCCGACACGCCATCTCATGCAATGCTGCTCTCAAAACAGGAAAATACCTGCGCACTAAGTCACATCGTTCGGAACGCAAAACGGCAGCCACTAGAACAGCTCGTGGGCGATAAGAAGCAATATGCTTTGCTAACATATATTTCGTCCATACGTCTCGTGCGTTACTTAATATGCGTAGCCTCGATCGAGCGCAGCAAAAAAATAGATCGTAATGTCCTGCCCACCCACCGGCCGCGAAAATGCTCCTGCCCTTCCTTGACTACTTAAACGCCTCTGTAAATGAACGAACGGACGAGAGGGACAAGAAAAGCCATGATTGAAATGCCTCCATCCCCGTTAAGGAATTAGAAAACAAAAGGGGAAAAACCCACACCCTACCAGCCTGGTACCTGGTTGTCTTCGCTCCTCATATGCAAGTTACGTGTATATGTATATATAGTTGAGATAGGGGAATAGAAAAAAAAAAAAAAAAACCATGAGTAGCTGACGGGAAATACAAGCGAAAAATCCAATAACGATAAACATCTCTCATTAAAATCGTGGGGCCTGGAAAGCGACGCAAACGCCACGCATGCTCGTCGATGGGGGCCAAATAAGAGGATAGGTGAGCGGACTTGTGTGCTGGCGTGATTGGCTAGCCGAGTTCGGTGTGGACGGCAGAAATTTGTGCCATGAACTCGTGGTCGAGTAACCGAAAGCCTCAAGGCACCAGCTGTAATTGCCATTGAGGGAACCCATTTAGCTAGCTGTAAGCCCAGCTGAACCACAAAAGCCCAAGCCCAAGCCCAAGCCCATCCCCTCAGATGACCCTTCAATCTTGCAGAATAAGAGAAATCTTATCTGGCTCGTCCACTTCTCGCTTCTTCTATAAGCCCGTCGGAAAGACATCAAGTCGTTACTGTATTTCGTGAAGTTTCTTTATGGGCACGGTATAGAAAACACCTAAGCCCCCCCGGAACGCCGAATCGGAGGCACGAAAAACGAAAAGGAATAGCTGTGAAAATTGGAACTTGAAAATACATGAGATTATGGCATAACGCGATACGTTAACTGCCTTCCATCAGATTAATGATAGATGCTTGCCATCAGCAAATCTCAGCGAAGTCCAAGACATCACTCGACAGCCAGATGACATTCAACTACGTGTACAGTTCTTCTCCTCGGAGCGAGTGCTGTACATTGCTGAACTTAATCTCATCAGCACCGAAAGTCGGCGCAAACTTAATGTTCTGGAAGTACGCGCCGTTGTCGTCTTCATAGTCTTCATGCGCATAGTAGCCCGACCGGGGATCCGCTCGGCGTGCAGAGCTGTTGGGCATCGGATAAGACGGCTTCTTGGAGCTTCTAGGCGGTGAACCCTCGAAATAAGACTCTTGGATCGGTACAGCTTTCTTGTCTTGCACAGTATAGCGCCTTTGGGTAGTCATAGGCTCAGGAGACTGCGTTCGCCGACCACGGCGATGCCGACGATCGTGATCGTCTTCCGACGAATCATCCGGATACATGCGAGCATGACGTGAGCGACTCCGATCTCGACCAAGTTCGGAGTCACCCATCCAGGTCGACGCACGCTCCAGGCCGGGGCCAGGGTGTCGAGAATAGTTGTCGGTATTCGAGCGGCCGAGAGGTGGAGCCCGACGAGAATCAGACGGAATAGGTATGGGGATCGAGTGAGACTTCTGGAAAGATGGCACAATTCGAGCACTGGGAGAAGCGTCCACGATGATTGCCTCCTTAGAAGATCCCGACTTCTTGTGCGAAGACTTCTTTTCCGAGGACTTGGGAGTATCGTGTGACATGCGGCGTGGTCTTGCCGATGATCGTCTAACCTCTTCTTCTATCGGCGCATCTCTAGGGTTGGCCATGGGGGGAGGCGCGAAAACCGCAGCGGCCGCCGGTGGCGGCGTCGGAACGGCGATTGGGGTTATGTGTCGGACTGTGTATTCTGGATGATATGTCTGCGCTCGGTTGAGCGTCGGCGGGTTCCCACCCGACCTGCTCAGGTACCGAATCGCGGACTCCAGAGTCTCCGAGTTCTTCCTCTCCCGGTCGGAGGTGGGTGGTGGACGACTTGTTTCCCGAGGTGGGGGCGGTGCTGGCACCTCCTCGTACTTCCGACTACTACTCGACTTCTTCTTATCTGGCTTCGATGATGAGGACGTCGTCATGTAGATGACCTCTTCCTCCGTGAAGTTTTCTATATAAGGGGACTTGTGACGGCGGTGCTTCTCATCAGATTCCTTGCGACGGTCTTTCTCGGACCTCTTCTTGTCCTCCTTTCGTTCCTTTTCTCGTCGGTCCTTCTCTTTCTTGGCTGCTTCCTTTTCCTCCTTCCTCTCTTTCTCCCTCAACGCTTCGCGTTCCTTCTGTCGCTCCATTTCTCTGATCTCCCGTTCCCTCTCCTTTGCCTTCTCCTTTTCGCGGTTCCACTCCTTCTCCTCTTCGCGTCTTCGGCGGTCATCTTCCTTTCTGATTTTCTCCCTGTCATACTCGTAGCTCGCAGTCTTCCTCGCATAGCGAGGCTTCTCGTCAAATCCTCTCCTCGCGTAGATGTCGTCATCCCAAGAACGCGATGGAGGGGTATGGCCATACACGTTGTGGGGACTAGACGAGCTGAACGTCGAAGGCCGCGGCTCGGCTTCGCGAACATCATAGTACTTGGTCTCATGGCGCTTCGAAGTACGAGGTGACGACGTAGACGTTGACGTCATGCCTCTGTCCCTTCTCAGCTCCTCGAGTCTGACTTTGTCGTCATATTTACTCCTCTCGGCCTCGTTGCTCAGCAACTCGTAGGCTTGTTGGACTTGCTGGAACTCCTTCTGCTTCTCCTCCTTCAGCTTAGGATCCTGGATCTTGTCGGGGTGGCATTTCAGCACTAGCTTCCGATAGGCAGATCGGATCTCTGATAGTTGGACGTCCTTGGATACACCGAGAATCTTGTATGGATCAGGGGGGAGGGACGACATGATGTGCGACGGTTGAAGCTGTAGAGGTAAGAGTGAGAGAAGGAAGCTATCGCGACCGTCGTATAAGGAGTTGGTGGGTTTGTTGTTTGGAGGTAGTCGCTGGGACGACCAGAAAAGACGGTGACGAGGGAAAGTGGAGAATTATTGCATGGAGACGAGACTGCGGTGAGGGTAGATCGAACGCCGATTCGGTTACGCGCGATACTCGAAAGATAATGGAGAGAGAGAAGAGAGAGTGATTGTCAATGTAATAGTAACAATGGTAAAATAATACACTTGGCCGTTTGTACTGCACAGAGGCGGGCCTAAATTGGAAGAGAAGGGGGCGAAAGTAAAAGTCAGATTCAATTAAGAACTGACTTTAGAAGAGAGGGAGCTCGACAAAAGACCATCGGGTAACAGCCGGGGAATGGTCGATCGAACGGAAGATGGCGTGTATCTCTGTGGTAAGTGGTTTGATGAGGTCACGGAACCGGGTGTGTAAATGTGGAAGTTGGAAAAAGAGAGGGAGGGGGGAGAAGGTTGGTGGTGATGGTGGTGATGGTGGTGATGGCGATGATGATAATGGTTAATGATAGATGGACACGGGTCTGTATTTTGGCGACTGGGGGTCGAGTGAGAGAGCGAGGGAAGAGGCAGAGAGTGACGAGAGCCCGTTTTGAGGCTTGACGGGTCGACTCTTTTTAGAATAGACGAGCAGATCACAAGAGATGCTACGGTGGGAAAAGAAAGTAGCCACTCCTGCCACTCTAGCCACCTTCTGTGGTTGGCGGGTTCAAGGGGAGGGGAATTATTGGGCGATTGCGACGGGCGATGGCGGATTTGGGATTCGCCTGAGGATTTCTCGGAAAGGGATCGTCTGTTCGGTTTTTTCTGACCAAGCGGGCGACCGGTCGCTCTTTAGCGTCGGATTCGTTGGCTGGCGTAGGGGGGTTTGGGGGGGGTCTTGGGGGGGTGGACTGGAGAGGTCTAGGGGCGGCCTGGGGGGCAGGTACTACGGGAGGTACCTGTGTCGAGGTACCAGTGTAGGGTACCTCGGTGCTGCCAGGTGCTGCTAAATAGTGGTCCGCTACAAGCGTGCGGGTCCCTGGATTTTTTAGGGTGTGCGGTGCCGTACGTGTAACGGCTACGGCCACTTGAGTACAGTTAACGATAACGGGACAGGCCAGCTCTCCCTGCAACTGCCCTGCAACTGCCCTGCACACTGCAAATGCACCACTGCTGCGCTGCAACCTGTGGGTACTGTACAATGCGGCGGGGTGCGAACGACTTGTCTCGACGTGGCGCAATACCCGTAAGCCAAGGTACCGGTGCGAGACTAGCAAAGTACCGACAAGGTACTATATCGAGTTATGGAATCGAACCGAATAGCGGCAAAAAAATAATAAAAAATAGAAGAGAGAATTGTCAAGTTGTACAGTAATTGCCTGGTGTAAACGTTTTTGTTCGAATCATCCAGTGAGTCAGCAGGACCAGCGTTGTATCGTCCCTCTCGTCTCCTGTGCCTGTCCTGTCTTTCTGTCTGTCCGTACCTCTCGTTCTCGCCGAATGTCTCGCGCGGATTCCTCCAAGGGGACAGAGCCAGGAACCGGATTACACTACGTCGGAGATGTCCAGTACAAAAGTCGCGGGGGTCGAGCGTGCGGATTATGCGAGTAGGTTCGAAATCTTAGGTAATACCGACCCTTGGATGTAATACCTTATGTAGGTGTCGTGGTATACGGTAATCCGTAAGTGCAGTTAGTGCGAGAGGTAGAGAGGTAGAGAGGTAATATTCTTGCACGGGATGTCCAGCGCCCGAGCAAGACGAGTAGAATACAGGATGATGGCCAGTTACGTGGTTAAGCGAATGGTCTCGGCCAGGTCGGTTGGTGGGGGGAAGACTCGCAACGAAGGAGGTGTAAGTCCCGTGTAAGTCGACGTGTACTAATAAATAGAGTATACTATGTATGGCATGCAAAAGAGAATTGAATGATGAAGATGACGGTGATGAGTGTGAATGAATAAATGCGTTTGTATAAAAAGCGTAAGCAGAGTATCCTGAGGGAGCCAAAAGACGAATTATTCGATGTAACCAACAACAACTAGCCAATGCGACTGGTGACGAATGATTGATGCTGAAGTATTAGTTGAGAGAGATGATTTATTGAGAAAATCAGAAAATCCCGCTCCCAAGGGCAAAGTGACGACAATGAATTCGTGAATCAAATACGCTGGCCAATTCTGGCTGGGTGGTACGAACCCCGGATATGAAGCTGAAGTGGCCTGTTTGCCAATTTGTCCAGAGACGCCAGTGGAAGTATGTACGTGTGTGTGGCAGATGCGATGCTGGTTCGCAGCTGGAGTTGCAAATGCGATCACCAGCTTGGCCTCTCGTGAACCAATGGCTTTGGGCCAGACCTTCGTGTAAGTCAAACGGCCTTGGGTTAACTTTTGAGGTGGCAATAAAGACGGCAATGGCTAATCCAACAGAAACGGATCAGGGATCCGATGCGTACTGTAAGTGGAAGTTGGCTTTAAAGTATGGCTTGATATATTTGGCGATTGACTTGCTACGGATACCGAAAGTCGGTCGGAGGATTATTGCTCAGAACCATGGGGAAGGCTGTGGGGAGAATGTGTATAAGACTACCTAGTACGGATGGTGCATGTATCAAGAGCTCTGTATGGACGTATGCAAGTCTGCATGGAGTATGGAGAGCCTTGGTATCACCCAGTTTCGAAACCAGCGGTGAAGGTTGATATACCCGTCTCCTACAAGCATTTCCTGTGTCTCCCAACTTGCTACGTGACGATCGAGGTCACAATGATAGTCTACATCCATTGCATGTGTAGAACCAGTGGAGTAGGAAATAGGTATGTATCGGTATATCAAAAGCTCGATCTCTAGGACAGCCAAACATATACCAATTGCTGCCTTGAGACAGCGGACTGTGGTAGACAGCCGCAGCTAGGTATGCCGGGCGGCGAGAGGCGCAGCCGTGCCGATGACCTCTTGTCTGTTCTCCGCATAGGGTCCGTCCCGTATATGATCAATTGGAAGCTTGCCATTCAACCCAGGCGAACTCGGAGGAGTTCGTCGACTATGGATTATTTACTTTGTTCATTGGTATAAGCCGTTGTCATGACACCCCAAAGTGGATGCCCAAGAGCATTGATCATAACCCAGACTGTGCGCTTTCAGTATTCTGTCTGTTGTCTATCACACTGCCTCAATTCGCCGTACTCCCAGACTTATACTCCTTCATCCAGCAAGGGACGGATCTACACCGGTCTCAGTCGGACTAGGCGAACGAACTCATCCAGGAGTACGAGGCCAAGTTGTTAGAATGGACCCTTTTGCCTATTGGATTGCTGGCTTGCCTATACCTTGTCCTTAGTTTACCAGCTCGTCGCCCATTATTGCAGGCATGAGCTCCTCGTGAATTGAGCCACGACGTTGAAGTTCTCTCATCTGATCTATGCGGACAGCACAAACAAGTCTATCACTTCATCGTCGACGGCAGTTCGATCCGTAGCATTCTCCACGATCCTGGAAATCTTAAAGTGTAATGACAATAGCAACTTGGCCGTTGTCGTATGGTCATAATGGATACGATGCCTTTCCCCTTTCGTCTTCACCCTGCAGCCAGGTGATACCCAGACAAGTGCGTATGGCCTTTTTAGGTTCCCGAACTTGGAAGTCTTCACCAGCGACCCGCGCCTATTGGATTAATTCGAGCTATCTGCCCCAAGTCGACGCTGGTGATAGGTACAGCAGACCCAATGGACCCCGCGGCCATCAGCCAGTTAATTCAAACCACAGTGCCTGCCAATGTTTTTCGGTTGCATCAACCATCACGGACCTGCTGCAAAGTTGCCTGTCACACTCGCATGCAAAGAGAGAGGTTGGCTGCTTAGGTGGCCCCTTTCAGCGAGATTGGGAACCAATCGACTCTTAACATAGAAGCAGGTACCTAAGAGTGCCGCATGGTCATAGCAGAGAAGATGGTGTGCGGCTACATGGTAAGGAGGCGTGATCACGATCTATAGGCTTGCTTACAGCTCGCAGGACTCTCATTGACGAGCCTGCATGAATGAAGGGTTGCACGAGGCCTCAGCATCTGGCCACGGATTAGAGATGGTGTGGTGAGATGAAGTGGTCTAGAGGTCAGACGGGGGGAAGGGTTTGAAGATGGGGGGTTAAGGTCAAGAGGGACATGAAGCTAATAGGAGATCTAAACTGGAACCTCACTCTCGGCCAATGATTCGTTAGGTAGTGGGTATTAAATCGGTGCTATGGAACAAGCCCACGCTTCGGCCAGAGCCTTGAATTGGCCCGTTCCATGGTTGAGGTAGACCGAAGCTAACGAGAGCGTAACTACATCAAGTTATCCGTCGAGACCTGTACCGTACTAGTTTAGACATTCGTCTGGCGTTCTCCTGGCTCCCCTCGGGGCTTAAGAGGACACATTTGGTTAGCTTCCTCTAATCGACCGTTTCGTCGGGCAACTCCACTGCGAAGCAAGCTGGGCCAGTCTCGGCGGTCAACGTGTGTGAGAGCTCAGGGATAATCGACCATGCAGCTACCAGCGAATCCGAGCTATCCTGCGAGACCGAGGGTATCCATTCTCGGATCTTCTGCATTTCCTACTTATCCAAGCAGATCCTCACACTTGGAAACAAGTTTAAAAGGCTGCTGACGAGCCTCATGGAGACAAAATGTTGATTCTTTGGTTACCGGTTGAAAAGCTCTTGCTGATGAGTTATTGTCAACTAGCTGCTAGCTCGTGGTAAATCTTTCCGATTTGTCTCGATTTGTCTCATATCGGGATGATGTGCGTGATTATCCTTGCCCCGGTCTCCACGATCTTCCTTCTCGTCTACGTATGAGGCGGGGGCGGGGTTAATGATGAGTTCATCGTCAGATCCTCAAGCCATACATAAACGAATGCGCGTTAGATAAGCTGTATTCTCTTTCCTGGAAAGGGAAAGTGACCGACGACTACCACGAGATCATCCTGAAGCTTTAAAAGCTCATGACAGCTTCTAAGGAAGCCCCCTGATGAGCTTGTCGTCATCTACGGCAGCGCCCGCTTTATCGTCTGGCTGATCCCGGGAAAATTCACAAGCTGACAAGCGCCAGAAAACCGGCGGACATGCTAGCAAGTGTTGAGACCAGTTTTCTGGGAGGTGTGCCTGACGATTTCCCGCCCACGCTGCGACATAATGCAGGTTGACTATCAATTTTAATCGGCACATGGTCGGTGAGGGGATAAACACGCGCAACTCACTACGGTACCCGCGGATCTAGCCTACACCTGCTGCTACCTACCTGTCGACTAGGTGAGGCTTCGTCAGGATTCTAGCTCCCGACCTTAGGTATGCAGCTATGCCTGCTTGTCCGTTCCTTCATCCCATCTCCTACATATATTGGCATTATAATAGGTAGATAGGGAGGCAGGTCTCCATCTTTGTCTCCTAGCAACTGCAGATGTGTCTTTGGGCGACCATTCAGAGCTGCCAGCCAGCCAACTCAGCCCAATCACTCGCATTGGAAGGGGACCCGCAAGTCAAGGAGAAGCGGCGCAGGTGATATCGTTTATCTCATCCATCTATTGCCTAACTAAATAGTGCCTAGGTATCTGCTACTGCATATCCACTCGGAGGTATTGGACAGCTGCAGATGCCCGCCCCCTTTATCCCCCACCCTAAGCATTGTGATAGGTAGAAATTCATCATGCACGAGAACACCGAATTATCATTGGCTGCCATATCACACAACGAAGCGCCCTATCCTACCAAAAAGACCTCTAAGAGGACGAAGATTTCGACCTAGTCACCCATACATGCTAAGAATGAGGACCGACGAAAAAGTTACAAACTTGAAATTGTTCTGTCACAAAATCCTAGATGGTAAACGCTGTGTATATGTCTTTCTTCTACGTTTACTCGCCCGGTCCAAGACTTTCAACCCCCAATCCGATACCTCTCCTCCCACTATTATCTAATACATACGCGCGGAAAACTGCCTGTTCACATGGCCTTCCCCGCGTTTGGACATGTCCTTCTCGTATCAGGGGCTTCGTCAACCCTGGTCGCATAAGGGTCCTTATACCCACGTACTATACTACATACATCCGTGGCCTGCCTAGTAGCCCGCTACTGCATTGTAAGCAACATGTAGTTTAGATACTGTCGCTGCTCCGTATTTACAGGTTAAGTAAAACTACTACAAGGAATGCGGGTGGATTTTGCAGCGAGTTATCCGGTCAGCGATTGGACCTCCCGTTCTCCTGCAGGTCAAAGTGTGACCCTGAATTTTGAGGTTCCATCCAAGTAGAGCCTACCAAGGCCTACCTACATACCGGCTATCGGACGTGCGATAGAAAGTGCGGAAATTCCACGATCTTCTCCCTGCCTACCTGTCTAGCTACCCACTACATACCCAAGGCACTGTAACACACGCTATAAGGGGTAATCATTGCCAACGGAAACCGATTGGTGCGCCGTCCGTTGTTAGTCGACCATGTACTTCGTAATGGGGGCCTGTGACCAGAAAAGCCGAGCATTGTATAATGTGGTTGGATGGGATGACCTTCCGCCGCCCCGTAGGCAGTATCCTGCCCTGCGTTGCCCTGCATAAGTACTTTTTGTATGTTTGCAGGAAGCCGCCCTGGCTGCCAGGTCTGTGATAATCCGACCTAGGGACGATCTCGAGGCATGGAGGACATGTCTGACCTCAGCTTCAGCTCGGTGCTCAGCTACACGACCATGGCAGTGTTCCTTCCTCCAACATGTCTCCTTTTCAGATATGAATAGCGCAGATGGATTTAGGCTAGATTGATGGACTCGTACACGAAATATCGCATGGCAGGTACCTTACAGTAGACGCTCTATACTAGGTAGTTCAGCCCAACCTCGGCATCCATCGGCTTGTATATTTGTTGTAGGGTTTTGGGCTTGAACCAAGCGTAGCCCTACGCCGATGTCTAACGTCCACGAGATTGTCAACGTCCACAAATGTAGATCCGAGACATACTAACTACCGAGATGGTGGCGTACTTTTTGTCGCGCATGACACAGAACTCTAAGACACTTACAATTTTGATTTTCGAACAAGATATGACAGCATAGATGCGTACCTATTGAACCACGGGAGGCCTCTGTTCGTAATCGCATCTGGAGACTTGGGCTCGCGGAGCGTAATTGCCACATTCATTCCTAACCGCTTCTCCCGTATCCAGGATATCTCAAGGGCATTCCAAATAATTGGCCTTTCTTCGCCCGAATGATCTGCTAGAGACGGTAAGAATTGCGATTTGCCTGAATAGGTAGAAGTGTGTACGTATAATACAGAGACGGGAACGACAAATACGGCGATCGTATCTGAGTCACCAAAGCTTGCGCC
The DNA here is from genome assembly GCA_022578955.1 of Hypoxylon sp. FL1857. NCBI lineage: Eukaryota > Fungi > Ascomycota > Sordariomycetes > Xylariales > Hypoxylaceae > Hypoxylon > Hypoxylon sp. FL1857. The sequence goes on from MU400423.1 coordinate 49,950, forward strand.
GCCCGGTAAATCTAGTAAGGATGCCAATTTTGGGGTCGCATATCTAAAACGAGATTTCAGGGTCCTGGGGATTTACCTAGTCTACGGGGCGCCCGTCCAGCATAGCCTCAATAAGTGCCTACGTAAGCTAATACGCCCGGAAAGGTCGGTGTGGCCAAATATTCAGGAATCATCCTCCCAGACAGGTAGGTCAATGTCAATCACGATGGGCTTGTGCAACTTCCGGGGTCCCGAGTGTGGATAGCTAGACGCCTGAATGGCGCAGTTGACAACGCATGTCTCTTTGCGCCCGAGACGCCCGGCCAGTACGGACCCGTCACTCCGCGCAGACTCCGGGTTCCCGCTAAGACCCCGGGTGCCGATGCCGGGGAATGCTCCTTCTAATATAGCCCTCGTGTTAGTCTCCATTGTCATTGCTCCTTTCATCGCAGACTCTGCGGCAATGTGCAGTGGCGGAGACGATGGTGACGAGACTCTGCTGCCGTCATTGTCTAGGGGCATTCCACCCTTAGCCGTAAGATCGACCAGACAGTTCTTCTCGTTTCCTATACCTGGATCCTCCCATTGGTAGGTGCTTGGCATCTCCTTGTATCGCACATATTTGTTGGATAGATCCCAACGTACGCGCTCCACGCCGCGAGCCTCGTGAACATGTCCGCAGAGGGCGAGGCGTGGGCGTACCCGCCACATCGCTTGTCGCAAGCTCTCACAGCCCACTGCTTCTCTGTGGCGCGATTCGTCCCTGTGTGTACGCGCTGGCCCGTGGGTGACAAGTATGTCCGTATTGAGCGGGATATCCTTCCATATCTTTTCTGCGGCTCCGGGATCCGAGCGTGAGTACTGAAATGCCCACGTGCCACATGAGGGAATGTAGGGAGAGCCGAACACGTTGAAAGTGGTCCGTGGTCCAGATGGGGCGGTGAGTTTGATCGTGTGACTCGAGTGCTGGAGATAGATGAGTGAGTTGGACTGTGTGAGAAGGTTTCGGCAGTCGATGGGGTTTTGAGGAGCGTTATTGTGGAAGTAATTCCCATACTGCTCGAAAAAATGGGTGTCGAGCGTGAGGTCATGATTTCCGGCGATGACCAATTTGCATTCGAAGTCAGCTGCCCTCTCAAGCCACGTCACTTGCTTCTTGAGCTCGCCGAAGCTCCCTTGATTTGTGAGGTCCCCACAATGGATAAGCACGTCGCCCTTTGGGAGTTTCACCGTGCAATTGTGCGTGTCCGATATGCAGACAAAGCGCGTTCGTCGAGTCCACTGTGGAACCGTTGAGGAGGCCACGTGTGGGCTGTCCATGTCGTTGGGATAATTGAGTAGCGATGCTTTTTGAGCTGCTATATCCGGCATTTGCTGGGTCGTATATATAGGTAGTCTTAACTATTTACCTACATGTAGGTGTTCTTGAGCGGTAGAAGCTATATTGTTCAAGCCATGAAAGCCAGACAGTACCGTTTCCACGAGCATGGCGTACTATGTATGTAAGGAAAGAAGCACGTTTCTGGATGACGTACCGGCGCCACGGAACGAACGAACGAAACGACAAACAACCAATAGCCAAGGGAACTATTGATACATATATGTTTGGACTTGTCTGGTCGTCCCTTCGAGTTTCGAAATGATTGTGACTGGAGAGGCTGTCGTCTCAAAGAGGCATCCCTATACTCTCTTTGAGGTTGCTAATGATAGGAATTGATGACGCCGTCTCGTGTTCAAAGCCAAATCCGCAAGAGCAGCGGTCCCGCTTTGGAAAATGCCTGTAGTGCTGCATACATGTAGGAAAGTCCCAGGGTTGGGGTTGCATTGGCTGCATTTGGCTGCATTCTAGAATACAGTTGGAAAGAGTAGAGATTAACTGTGGAACAAGCGGAGGAAGTCAAGCTCTGGTACAGTGCGATTGTTTCGGGAAGTGGCCTATCGACCCCGCGCAGTGGTAGCACAATACCAATGAAGCGGCTAAGATTTTACCGAACCCTGTCACATCCAGGCTTGGCGTGGCACTTCAATGTAGCATTCCACAGTGCATTTCATTAAATTCAGGGGCAGTCCAAGCTCTAGCCTCTTCGTGTAGGTGTCGTGTCTTTCACCTTATTTTATTTCGTGCATAATATCTGGTTATCGAGATGGGGTTGTGGTGCTAAGCTTTATTACAAGATGAGCACCTACAGATAGTACCTATTTTTCTGCCAAGGTAGGTCTCATTAGAAGAGGCATCGGGAATTCGAGATTATGTAGGTAAACATGAGTGCAGAAGACGTACCTATTCTTTGATCCGGCCGAGATGTAATAAAAATAGCCTATGGTCAAGAATTGGAATGCAGTGGTTGCTGGAATGCACCAAAAAGGTCGTCACACATGCGATAATGCAGTACAGCCACCAACCCCGGTAAGTACCTAAATGAGAACTTTATGCGTGGGAAAGTTTGCGGGTTTGCTGGTCCCCGACCAACCAGACCAACCACCGGCCAGTAGGCCAATTCAAGGTCCAACCTAATAAAATCTCACAAAAGTGGAAGTCGACCAATCCCCTTTCCGCATGCATCTCATCGTCAATCCCCGGCCAGCCCTGGACCACAATATTTGCTTCTGCCACGCCACGACGCTCCTTAACCACCCAGCTATTGGCGTTCCACGCACTTCTTCGCAGTCATCCACCTGTCCTGCCGTCAACCTCCAGGAATCTGCGTCCTTATGAGAGCAATTGTCCCATTTGTCCCATTGGGTCGGCACCAGGGCGCGCGAAGCAGTCTGTCAGGGACACGGGCCTACGTGTAAAGAGATCGTCCTCGTCGGATACCAGCACCGATCTACCTTCTTCCTGACAGCTTAATAGGACAAGGACTAGAAAGAGAAAAAAAAAAAGTTATCCGGTCCGTCGTGGACGACTAAAGCCGGGAGCGTTGCCAAGATACGACGAATCCGTGTGGGAGCTAACTTAGATCAAACCCCAATTTTCGTACTCGACTTCCTCTTCGTCACTCTTTTTTCCAGCTACCTTTTGCCGTTCTCACCATCCTCATCGGATCCAATTTGACAGCCGCTGGCGACTGCTGCCTCTCACCTCTCACCGCGTTCTTCACCATCGCCAGCACCACCACGGCCACGCCGCAATTCTCCTATCCTTTTATTCTTCTTCCACCTCCGCAGTCGCGTAACCTCGAAAGCAAAAAAAAGAACGTCAATCGATCGACAATCATCTCCTTAGCTTATCATCTCGGTTACACGCTGTCTTACCGGATATAGTCGATCGACGGCGTCTCAAGTTCCACGAGTGCGCTGTTACCCGTGGCCGTCGCTGATCGACTTTCCAAATGGCGGCTATGTCAGCGTACTCGGGTACAACCACACTCACTCCTCCGACCAGCTCGCATGCAGACCACTCCGGATGGAATCATGTTTCTGGCCATCATGACGTGAGTCTTACCTTACCCATCACTGTTACTATTGTGGCCCATTTCTTCGTTGAGTCTCAGGACTGTTTATGGTTTCCGTCACATTTTGTCGCGCGTCTAGTCTCAACTAATTCCATTGTCTCGTATAGAGCTCTATGTCACATAAGCTATCTACAGATCGACACGAGACTAACGGCTCTATAAAGGGAGCTCACCATGTTGGAAATGGAGACTCGAGCTACGATCCGTACGCGACGGACAACTACCGCCCTAACAAAGGTTGGCCCCCCTTATAGCCATCTCTATCATACTACAAACATCTATTTGCCAACAACGAAAATATCATGCTACTTAAGGGAGTTTCTAACAAGGAATAGATACCCGCACGTCTGATCACAAGCGCCCCAATGCCGACGTTTCGCCTTCAGGACTCGATGACGACGAACACTCAAAATGGATCCATAGGGATAAGTTGGCGAGGATAGAGAGCCAGGAACTCCAAGCCGCGGGTATAATCCTGCCCAAGCCGAGGGCCCAAAGCCGGCCGAGGCGGGATCGCAGTCAAGACAAAGTAAACGGCCACCGTCGAGCTACCGATGCTTCGGAGCAACCCGTTTCGAGATCCCGAAAGAATTCGGAACTGAGTTTGGAAAGGACTCCCGACGCCGACGTCCCTAGCTGGGATTTACGTCTTCCTGAAGAGATAGCCGAAGACCCTGGCGAGTATTGGGTTACAAAGGACACTGGAAAGTCGCGTATTCCGGTAGCGAAAGTTAGTCCGGCGCCGATCCCCGCTGATTTCCTAGAACGAGATGCGCCTGTTATGCGAAAGGCGAGCTTCCCCCTGCTTGACGAGGACATGTCGATTTCATTGCCAAAGCCAAGGTCGCGTAGTGGCAGTTCCAATGTTGTTGAAGATGCTCCAAAGGTACAACCTGTGAAGCGTTCCGTCACAGAAGGATCGCCCAAGAAAGCGGCAACGGCTGGAACCGCCGCGGCTAGGAAAACTTCGGCACCGGCTAAGACAACCTCCCAGGGCCGACCCAAGACTCGATCGGGTCCGACTCCTCGCAGCGGGTCTACGACACGACCAACGACACGGTCTGGCGAACTATCACCCTCTATCTCGAAGTCTGCGCCGGAAGGTGACCCACCGTGGATGGTTTCAGCATATAAGCCTGATCCTCGGTTGCCGCCGGATCAGCAATTGCTTCCCACCGTTGCAAAGAGATTACAGCAAGAGAAATGGGAACAAGAAGGCAAATTTGGAAATATATATGACAAGGAATTCCGGCCCCTTAATGACGAGGGCTTTTTGAAACCTCCCGAGTTAGAAAAGCCAAAGGATGTCGAAGAGAAGCAGGACGAATGGCCGTTGCGACCTGGCGCTAAGAGCCCGAATACGAGTCGTCCCGGTACAAGCTCTTACTCGACAATGCCTAGGATACAGGGCACGCCCGCCATAAGCCCGCTTGCAAGCCCGCTTTCGATTCAATCGCCGCAAATACAGGCTACCCAGAACCCTAGGGTGCCGACGCAACCGGAGGAGCCTGAAGAGAAGCCTAAGGAGTCTGGTTGCGGTTGCTGTATCGTAATGTGACCAGTCTGGCACGGCTCGCATTAATATATCTGGTTCTTCTCTACAGATTTGCGAAGCACGCTACCGACGTGGGCAAACGATTAGATTAGACCTGAACGACGTTACGACTCTCTTGGATCTCGACCACATTCAGCGTTGTTTTATTTTTACCAACACCGCATCCGCTATTTATTTTTTCCCCTTTGTTTGCGGATCGCCGTCCGTCGCATCAAGATCTAGTCTTTCTTCCACCAGCCAGCCGAGAGTTTTGACCGCCGCCAAGATACCACCACGTTCCGCGGAAGAGCAGACTGGAAGTTTCTGTATTTGCAATGTGTTTTTTTACCATTATTGTCTTTCTGTGCTTGCAAAGGGTCACCGGAGTTCGCAGGTTTGGACAGAACGTTCCGGAGTAGCGGGGTGTACAAATCGTTCATCTACTAATGGAGTCCCGGTTGCCTTACTGCCGGCACCCGCGTTTGAGTTTACTGCTGTATAATTTGCCCTCTACTTCGTTCTGTTACCAAATTTTAGGGGTCGCTTCCGGGCGACCAGGAGTCTTACTACCGTTTCGTTTCGGGTAGGAAAGACGTTTCGAGAAATTCTGATTGGAGACAGACAGATCTGAAGCCAACATGAGGGTGCGCAAGGGCTCTTATACGGCAACGAGAAGAAGAGGATACGAGGGTTGAGTTGTGAGTCGTCAGCCAGGTGATTTCAGATACCCCTCCTGGCGGGCATACGGTTACTTAGAGACTCGACCGAATATAAACATACCTATATATCCATTTTGTGCATCTTGCCTTATTTAGCATGTCTTGTATTCTGTATCCATCCATTCTACAGTGAAAGTGATCTTTGAGTCGACACTAAAGCAACAAACAAGCCCAGAACTCAAGGTTTTGCCCTTCTGAAGGGAGTCAGCTTTAGACATACATATCTGTTCTCCCCTCAAGATTACACTCGTCTTTCTCTATTCTAGGGGCATCCAGCTATTATTATCCTGAACCCCCAAAATAGTGACTTTCGTGTTGGGAACCATACGTGAATATACAAGCACCAATCAACATCTTGGAGCCAAATTTGGGGCGAAGTGGATTGATCTTTCCGTGGCATCTAGCGATTCTCTCCAAGAGTATTAGATAGATGTTGCAGTCCAATGAGAATAAGATGTCCCTTTAGATGAATCAGAATGCTACCTAAGTACGCTGGACTTAGCAGGTTGCCTTTGACTGATCACAGTTTTCCTTGAGGCTAGAATATTCTTCGATTCCTTTTGCATAGAGTATATCACCGTTGTTCCTTTGTATAGGCGTGATCTGTAGGAGGGGGGGTTGGCTGTGATTCCCAAGTCCAGACGTATAATTTGGGAAGAAGAGATAGCTATGGGTTCAATGGAATTACTGTTTTTATTGTCATATCACCTTTTATGGTTTCCGGGTGTATACTGAACTATTCAATATTTTATTGTGTGATGCTGACTGGGTTAATGTAGCCAACTCAGCATTAATTAAAGAAGAGGGACTACGTTCTATGGGCTTGCTGTGAATATTCGCTAGTGTATAAGACCTTATTGACTCTTCTGGATAAAGGGGTAGCATGTCGGAATGATACAGGGCGTCCCAAAAGAAGCCGACCGGCATCTTACCGAGTTCTACCAAGCCCGTACACTCGTTCTCTTTCCTCATCATATATTGTCTACTGTTTACTTAGGCTGAGAATTCACTAGTACTTTGTCCGTAATAAATTGCAATGAAAGGGAGACAAATACAAACTGATTAGGTACCTCTTAGCTACCTACCTAAGATATGTCCAAACCTCAGTTGATTTAAGGTATTTTCTACCTTGTATGGGCAAAGACGGTAGAGGCTGATAGAAATAGGTCCGTTGCCTAAGGGGAAAAAAGCCTCGATCCTATGGATCATTGGCTCCTATACAAGGAGGCGATATCTTTGAAGGATAAAAGCCACCTTAGCAACCCATTTCTATGTCCCATTTCTGCCTGTGTTCTAAAGAACGTTGATACTTGCAGCCTCCGCATGTGCTATCCTTAGATCTATGGTTGCCATGTGAGACTTACGATACCTTATCCTACGTATATATATATATATATTGCGAGAGCGGACTTGCATCCAAGAACTACTCATATGCTTGCATATAACTAACTTATTGTACGATCTGAAAACATTAAGAACTTCTGAGGCCTACAACACAATACTATCAAGAATCTATTCCACGACTCTTGCGACTGATTCATTCCTAAGATCCTCACTTGTCAAACTTACTTAAAGCCTGGTCCTGCTACTACAATCGGCCTTCTCAAGACAACATGGACCACAAGCCCAGAGACGAGGTTTCTAGCCCAAGCGGAGCTGCAATTACCAAAGACGAAGTGCCACCATGCCCGGACTCCCTTACTGAGTGGGTGGAGGCAGACATTGACAGCTGGGAGGTCCTCGACCGACGTCCCCGCCTTGAGTACTTTGGGAATAAGGCTCTGGACAAGAAGTCGCATTGGTCCCCATTACCGATTAGATCTTTTGACGGCAACGGAAATCGGTCTGGCGAGGAGAAAATTTTTCCTAATTATAGCATACGCCGCCGTCTTTATGATCCCGAATCCCCGGAAACATGGACAGATATACCTAAGCCGCAACACAAACGGTCCCAACCAAGCGTCGTAGCTCCCATCGCTGATAAAGAGAACAGCAGTCAAAAAAATCCTATGGACTATAATTCGAGCCCCGGTCCCGACCCCAAGCCCGAGACAGACGCAGTCAAGGGCGATTCCCTCATCACGCAGGCTTCTCCCGAACAGCCTGGGTCCGAGTCCCTTTCTTGGGTCAGCAGCCAAATCGACATGCTCGTAGCAGAGCGACGGGAGCTCCTAGCGCGGATAAAGAAGCTCGAAGAAATGGTGAATGTGGAGGTGCAAGCCGCGGCCTCGAAGCAGATGGATGTCCAGGAGAAGATCAACCAGATTTTAGCGGAGCAAGCCAAGATCAAAAGGATCGGCAAGAAACGCGAGTCGGCGCGCAAACAGGACAAGGAGGAGCTCAAGGATGAGCTTGAGCTAGTGCAGGGCGACATTTATTCCCTGGCTGAGGATTTCGACTACATGTTAAGAGACTATACTGCGCTGAGGGAGAACATGGTGACTTTGTCGGATGACTTCTCCCTTTAGCGTACGCTTAACAAAGTAGCTACGATACTTGAGAAGCAAGGTTGACGACTTGGTTGAGCAGCGGAAGGTGAAGCCTTGGTTCACTGGGTCTGTTACTCATGTCTCCAATGATGATTGAGAGGGGCATTCTTGGAGCGATGAAGTGTGGTGGCTTATTACCATTAGGATAGGGTTGCGACCTTGTCGCGGTTGCTTTGATTCGAGGCATGTGTCTCACTTCGCATTAGCTGAAGGAAGAGGGAGGCGGTCGGACTTGAGACTGATTATCGCTTGACCAAGTAGAGGCGAGCATAATAGACCTGCATACACTGGGAGTTTTAAGACTGGTGACATTGTATCAACTTTATTTTTGCTCTTCTGTGTTGCCTGTGGATACATCGTCAGAGAGTGGAGTGTTTTCTTCTTCTGGCACGGGAGGATCAGCAACAGGCCTTTCCAAGAGCTTCTCTCCCATCTGCCTGTACGCCCTATCCGCGTACGCGAGTGCAAGGTCGCTTTGATCCACGGACTCTCCGGGTATTATATCCAGGACCTCACCCATGACGATGGCGTGATGATCAAAATCGCCGTCGACAAGAGGTGTTAGGTGACGGTACTGGCACTTCAATACGTGCAATATGCCTTTACCCTGCAACACCGGCAGCGTCCCTGATGGAGGTATTTCGACGTCTGTTTTATACCCCCCTGCTTTAATTGTATCAAGCACTTTCCCTCCATAGTCCCTTGCTAGCTCCCACTCTTTATGCCAGTCCTCCTGTCCTAATACATGGACGTCGAGCTCTTCTAGACCTGCGAGAACTCCTAGGTCTGGTTCCTCTGGGCTCTCTGTTTCGGGTGCTGGTTTAGCTGCCGTTGGTCTGTTGCCTCGCGTGAATAGATCCGCGATTCTAGCACCGTACTCATCGCCGGTCAGTATATGGGCGTTGAACCTCCCGCACTTCGCGAGCGCTTGGTACGTTGTGCTCGGCAGCGTGATGTTGAAGGTAACCCGCGGTACGGGATCGACTGATAGCGATGTGAACGAGGAGACAGTCATGGCTCGAGGAATTGGCCGTGGAAACCTTTTGTCCAACATGTCCTCGACCTTAGCAATGCTGCGTGTGTTCTCCAGAGTCGTGATGACGACTACAGGATGAGGCAGTTGGCGCATGACAGCCCGCATGGGTTGGGACAGCACATGCTGAGGAGGCTTTGGGGGCGTTACGGGACCTCCGTTTGCTTCATCGTGATGAGATCGTGGAGTAGATGCTACTGTAGCTATATGGTCAAACCAAGTAGACTTGGAGATATAAGGTGGCGTCTTTATATCTCACCTCCGGGAGCCTTGACCTTGGACCTCCTCCAGGTCAAAAAGCTCGCCCGAGCTATCGGAGTGGGTTGAAAAGGGACATATCGTGGTCTTGTCGACTCCAAAGCCCGCCGTAGACCACGGAGACTCTTCATTTCAGTCCATGAAGGCCAATGCTTTTGCTGAAGCCCGAATTGGCCCTTTCTATGTCGTCGGTGGAGTGAAATACCAACCAAAGTCCAAGTCCCACCAACTTTTGAACTTCTGGCGGTGATACGAAAAATCACGATAAGATAACGATAACGACTGCGATAAAACGATTGCGATAAGGAATTCGGTAACGGCCCCGCCAGCCGCAGACGGGCCGCCAGATCAATCCAATTGAAATTTCCATTTTCCACTCCACCAAAAAGTTGAGCTTCACATAGTCGGCGGAGAGGGTATCGTTGAAGAGCCGATTGACGAGGGAGCGCGAACTCAACGACCTCCACAACGAAGCGCTCGCATATCAAAGTGAATACAAACTCGCTGTAATGGCGGCAAGACTTCCCAGCGCCCTCCCGCGGCGCCCAACGACATCATGCTGCTGTTCTCTCACCAGCAGCACATCTACACTAAAACCCTCCCACACACCTTTCTCCCACACGCCCTCTCGCGCCGCGACCATAATCCGACGACCTCGACGTCCCTACACCTTCACGCAGATAGTCCAACAAACCGACGGTTCAACCTACACAATGCGCACGACGTCTCCCATTGCGCTCTACAAGAGCACCAAGGACACACGCAACCACGTCCTCTGGCAGCCCTCGGACCGAACACTGCGCAACGTCGAGGTCGACGAGGCGGGTAAGCTCGCCGCTTTCCGAGAGCGATTCGGACGGGGCTGGGACTTGGAGAAGAGCGCCGACGCCGAGGTCTCGGAGCTGGAGAAACTAGAGGCGGCTGGAGCTGCCGAGGGCGGTGAGGTGGACGGAGCGGCTGGGAAGAAGCCGGACGCAAAGAAGGTCGAGAAGGAGAAGACGAGGAAGGAGGCACCTGCTGTGGCGCCCTCGGACGCCTTGAGCGATTTGATCTCAAGTTATTCAGCGAATGTGGAGCGGCCTAAGGTGCCCTCTCCGACCAGGGGTAAGAAGAAGTAGGGCTCGACTGCTGCTTAGCAACCAAGACCTATATTGTAAGTTCGCCATGTCTTTACAAGCTAGCGGACAGGGTGGGAGCTATATGGCCACAATGAAATAGGGGCTCGCCGTGATAAAGGCCCGGTGTATATATCCGTGGCGTAAGAGGATGGGATGGATTAGATAGAGGCCAAGGAGAAAGCCTGGCCTTCCGAAGCATTTGTACAAATATGTATACATCTGTTCAAAGCCTCAACACCAAACTCGCCATTTTGTATTGTATAAAGGATATCAAGTCAACACCCTAAACGGTGATTCTAAGGTTACAAAAACTATTAGTCCGAGTCTTCGTCAATGGTAGCCCTTGCTCGATCCACCGCGGTATCCCCACGGCCAGTACTCTTATCACTGCTCTGGTAAACGGGAGGACGGTAGAAAACGGTCTCGTCGTCCTCGGCATCCAATTGCATTAGGAACGTCTCCCACTTCTCAATCAACTATGAAGGATTAGCCGCAATTCTGTGGCACATAACGGGGGATGATATGCTTACCTCCTTCTGCGCTTCAACGGCGCTCTCCAAGAAAGTCTCAACAGAAGACTTGAAGTCCTCGACCTTCTCCCGCTCAAAACGGTCAAGCTCGGAACGCATCAATCGACCCATATCCTCAAATAGCAACCTAGCTTGATGCACCTTGCGTTCAGCATCTGCCACCTCGGCGCCAACCTGGTTAAGGCGGTCCTGCTGAGACCTTCCCTGTCGGAGTAGCTTGTCTTGAGACGCCTTGCGCTTCTGTAGTTCCGACTCGGCGCTGTGCCACGAGTAGAAAGCCTTCTGTCGTTGCGAGAACGCTTGCTTGACACTGCCTATCAACCGAATGTACTCGTCAATGGTGATTCCAAAAGTGAGTACGTCTTGCTGAGCTTGTCGATCGTAGACATCTCGTATAGTCAGCTGTAGATCTGACAAGGCATCCAGAGGACCGGAAAGAGTAGGGCTGAGCTCTACTGTCGATAGAGCGTGTAAAGAGGCAGAGAATTCTCCAGCTGCTTCTGCCATAGCTTTCCGTTGGTTGACCATCGTATCCATGGACTTCATCAAAGCCTTGAGCTGATTTTCTAGAGCATCGAGATAAACACGTCGGTCATGGAACCACTGCAATCATTAGCCACTATCTTCCTCGAGAAAGACTGTGGAACTTACATCATCCTGTTCGACGAATTTACTACCGCCTCCGACGTTAATGCCGAGAGATCCTAGGACGCCTTTGCTCTCTCCCGGTATGGGCTCCCTCCTTTCTTTATGCTTGACATCGACATTGAATGACTCGCTTTCCAAAAACAGCTTTAAGTCGGGATCGTGTTGTAGTGTCGGATGAGCAGCAATCTTGTTCAACATCTTTTCCAAGGCGGCTCGGCGAGACTCGACGAAATTGCTCTCGAAGCGGTTGAGAGCTTGTTTCTCGGGAGGTGGAGGCACCACAACACCGGGATTATTCCCATGCATCGTGTTATAAAGCCATAGGAAGTCGCGGTATCTTCGCTTAACTTCAAACTCGGGCTGCCTGTAACCCTTTGACGTTGTCTAGCTGTAGTTAGAATATCACTGTATTTTCTTACGTTGTATTGCGCCATTCATACCTTCGTACGGACAGAATAAACGATATGCGAACTTGTCAAGTCCCCAACCTTATGCGGATCACCAACGGTAATATGGAAGCTGGGCTTGGCTGCCTGTTCGATACTGACGCTGGGCTGACCTGCTGCTCTGACCGGGCTCGGTTGGGCCGCCTGGACGGGAGGGGGGGCTCTCGGGCCAGTCGGTCGGTCAAGGTCGTCATCATCGATGCGATGAGGATCCGCGGGTCCTGCTCTCTTTTGCGCCGGCTGTGGCATCGTAGTTCGAATTACCATTTGTTCCTTTTGCGGCGGAACGGGCGGTTCGTCGGCCTGCGCATCTGCGCCCGGACCGGTATTAGCCCCTAGAGGTCCTAAAGGACCTAGCGGATCGTCGACGGCCTCAAGTTTCGTTGGTTGGGCTACTAGGCGGCGTATCGGTCCTCTCGGGCCACGCCCGGCGGGTGACTTGATGGAGGATTGCGATTGCTGCGAGGATTCGGCATCTTGGGGTTTCGTTGAGCTGTCTATACGGAGGATCTCTTGTTAGCGACTTTGTTTGATCTGTTGTCAAGCAATGGCATGAACAAACCTTCCTGGCTGAAGGGTGGTTTCGATGTTGACTGGGACGGGACATCTGGGAACTGTTAAGCAAATTGCCGCGAATGAATCACTGTAAGGTAATCATACCGCCCCAGGGTGAATCGCCTGCTTCTTCTAGATCCATGCTGAATGCTTCACGGTCCGCGACGAGCTCGAAAGCCTGGAATTGAAGTCGTCGTCAACTAGAACGGAGACAGTCGTAACCAGGGAAGCTTGGATTGCATATGATGTTTTTGGGGGGTTTGCGTTAGCAGCTCGGCTTGCTGCTGCCGGTGCGGCGGTGGCAGCCTGCTCCGACCGTGGGGTGGGGCCTTCAACTGTTTTGGTACACATCTCGTGCACCAGCAAGGGGTATGTAGGTATGTACCTACCAACTACATATATCATAATCACATCTCTGTACATGTACCTAACCTATAATTCCCATAAGGCAAGAGCTCCAGCTTGCTAGCTTAGAGATATATATGTGGGTACGTTAGGTGCTATTAAAGATGACTATTGTTTTCCTTCAACGGCTAGAAAAAGGTGATCTAAACCGGCGATAACTTCGCAAGGAACACCTTATTATACTCTCCAACTTTTATGGCTGCTCCATTACCTAGGTGCCTTGCCTACTAATTAAGTACCTAAGGCATATCAAGTCACTGCCATCGGGTATTGAGAAGAGGGCAAATATGACTGATTCTTCTTGAAATTCGTATCATCCTAAGGAACAAAATTGAGGCCAACAAGTCGACAGACCATGCGCAAACAGACCCCCTGGTATCTAGCTCCTCAAACGCCGCCTAATGCCGATGCTTCCTTATACCTAGCTCGAACCATGCACAATGAATGGCCCCGTCTACCACGTAGTAATCACTTAGCCGTGACTTTGACCACTCGTAGATTGGTTAACACCACCAGCCTGAAGAAGCCGTTGTAGGAATGCCTCGGCCTGGTCCCATAGATCAGCCTCCATATCCCTCTCAACCTTGTCACTTCGGCTGTTGAGCCAGCCAACGTCGAGTCCGCCAATCTTCCCGTCGCCATCGGGTTTCAGAGGAGCGTTGCGATGGCCGACTCCCTGGGCTTCATTGCCCTCCTCCCTAGCATTCTGGGACTCCTTATCCAGCGAGATAATATGCGCCTCCTCGAGTCCCCATATCTGACGCTTCATGCCGACGTTGACGACTCGGAGTGTCCGTAGGAACTCGTTCATCGAATCTTGAAAGACTTGTGACTGCTGGTCCTTGTCGTCGGCCATGACGACATCCTCGCCTTGGGTTTGCTGTTTGCCGAGAGTCTGAACGGCTCGAGCCGTGGAACGCAAGAGGCTGACAATATTCTGATAGGTACACATTAGACTTGGGTATAGGGTGGAATCAGCGTAGGTAACGAACTCGATCAATTTCGCCTAATTGTTCAATGCGCTCAGCCTTGGTGAAAGGTACGAACTCGGCTTGCTCTCCATTGTTCTCCATCGTGGTGACCGTAGTGGGGGTGATCAAAGCTCTGTGTGGTCGGGTCGGCTACTGTTTGCATGGAAGCTGGCGTGGTGAAGAAGATGCAATTCTGTATCGAGGTCCCTGTCAAAAAAATAAGAGAGGGGGTATGAAGTCGTGGATTTCACAAGCACAGTTCCCTGGCAAAATGATATTAAAGTCATTAGTTGTTAAGAGTTTATGTTACTTACATAGGTAAGGTATGGACTTGGATACATGCACAATTCACATGTCCTTAGCACACGTACCTAAGTACACTGTGCGGACCGTGCTTTGTTACCTGGGTACCTGGGGAAATTGTGGGACTCGCCGCCCCAGCCTTACCCATTTTGCGTACTATGGTACTTAAAACATTCATTACGTGCATGCGGCGTCTTTTTGAATTTTGAGCCTCAACATCCAAAGCTTCATCTCTTTGCATCCAATTGTTGCCGAACATGCCAAATTTATCGACGAAATCCCGTCGATTTTCGAGAAAGGATCCACAATAATCTGCAATAATCTGCAATAATCTGCAAGCAGCACTGGCCTCTAGGGGATTTGTTACAGATCTTCCGTCGCTATGTCCAACGCGGCGCCGCCCAGCGCTGGAGGTGCTGGTAACTTCACACCCCAGCCGCAACCCAACCAGGTAGCAAGTACCACGCCAAATACCGCTGCCGCGCCGTCTTCGAGTACGACGACGACGAGCAATCAGAATCTGAATCAAATTGTAAGTGAGAGCTGATTTTTTGTCCCCTCTTGTACGTGCGCAACCCGCCTTTCATGGCAACTTCCCTCCAGCTGGCAACTCTCCCGGTGGCCTCCCCAGAAACCTCAAGTATTTCCACCTCTCGTCCGAAGTCTTCATAAACCCTCGTCTAAACTTCCATCACCTCACTCCAAAGTGGTTTCTTAAATAAGCCCAATTGTTCTCAACGTCTCTCGGCCTCTCTATCCTTCTCTATTGCCAAACAAACATCATCAAAAGTTTGATCGATTTCGCTCTTAATCGAAATCATACTGCATGCGAGGCCCTCGATCTCTTACCTACCCATTCACCAAAACGCTCTGCCTTACGACCTCTTGGCGTATGTAGCATGATGTCGCAACGTGGAAGTCATCCAAATCAGGCTCGGGGCAATGTCCAAAGCAATCCTCGTTACATGCCTCAGACTGCGCATCCTCGTCAAGGAAATGGCGAACCGCGTGTTCAGATTAACGAATATGTATGCGTTTTATTATCGAACCCATTGCATTTCTCCAGACATCAGTTGGCTTACTAAACGTTGTACGATGCTAACACAACTGCATAGGTCACGGATTATCTGCTTAAGAAGGGCTATAAGCGGACAGAGGAGATATTTCGCCAAGAAGTGAAGGATATCGACGAGAACGGAAAACCTAGAGATAGCAGCGATGCCACAGCCTCTAACAAGTTCTTCCCAGCGGGAAAGTATCTGAAGGCATTCAAGCATTTCGAATTGTGGGTTGATAGAGGAATCGATGTCTATAAGGTTAGTGCTTCCCTAACTGATCACGAGCCAGCAGCCACCTAATGTAAATACAGTTCGAGCTAGCCAAGATTCTATGGCCTCTCTTCATCTACTCTTACCTCAGACTTGTGAGCCAAGCTTCCTATGCCCACGCCCAGGAGCTTTTTGAACAGCTGCGTGACCGCTTCGAGAAGTCACATCCAGACGAGCTAAAAACACTGTCAACTATCACACTCTCTCAACACGTTCGGGAGAACACGCTCGCCAAGGCATATCTTGAGAACCAATACGTTATTCCCATCAGCAAGACCTTGATTGGAAGTCTGTTCCATTTCCTGGAACGAGACCTGGAACAGTGCGGAGCTGTAGTTCTCGATATCATACAGTCACACTGCCGTGTTGATTCTGTGGATCGCGGTCCCATTGAGCCGTTTAGTTTTGAGGCTATCTGGCGTCGCTCTCGACGTCAGGAGCTTGATGAAGTCGACATCCAGGAGGGCATACCGGGCATTTCCGTCCGCAGCGGCCTCGCAAACCGCAACATCCTCGACAACAAGGCCATTTTGAAGCTAGGCCCGTTTCCGATCGACCAGGAACTCAGAGATGATGTGGTTGCCGAACTTGGTGAAGAAGACAGACTCCACCCACCCCGAGAGGGATTGCCGACATTAGTGTCAGAATTTAACGCCATGCACGAGATCAAAAAGGAGAGCGATTCCCCTTCGCGGACAGATATTCCATATCCTCCTTCAAGAGCGAGAGACGTCGTCATGGAAATGCAGAAAGTTCGGGAGAATCGTGACCGTTTCCGGATCGAAGGTCGCACCGGTGGCGTAGGTCCTGGTATCTCAGTCGTCATGTTCACATTTCACAACCACCTTGGAAGGTAGGCACACTCTTGATTCGTTATTATGGATTACGTATTAATTCTTCTTTTCAGCATCTCCTGTATGGACTTTTCAAAAGACCAGAAGCTCGTGGCCGTGGGAACGACAGAATCCTACATTCGAGTGTGGTCTCTTGACGGCAAGGAATTGAAATCTCGTCTACCGGCCCACAAGAACCAGCACCTCAACAACCGCAAGCTCATCGGTCATTCCGCCCCTGTCTATACGGTGGCCTTTTCAGATGCGATCGCTAACCTCGAGCGCAACATCTACGAAGGCGGCCCGCAACCGGAAACAGAATCCCAATTACTCCTCTCCTGTTCAGCTGACGGCCAAGTGCGACTGTGGTCTCTTGAAACTTGGTCTTGTCTCTGCATCTATAAAGGCCACGACGGTCCTGTGTTCTGCTTATCCTGGAGTCCCCATGGACATTACTTCGCCACTGGTGGTTGGGATAAGACAGTAAGAGTTTGGTCTCAAGACCACGCTTCGGCGCATCGCCTGCTTGTCGGCCACGACACTGCGATCTCATGTGTGACTTGGCATCCTAACGGCACGTACGTATTCTCAGCTTCTGACGAGACGGACAAGTCTATACGCATGTGGTCTGTCGTGAACGGTGATTGTGTCCGTATCTTCAACGGTCACACAGAATACATATCGGCGATGGAGTGTGCGCCAAACGGCAAGATCCTCGCGTCGGCTGATATCGGTGGCAATATCTTCCTATGGGATATTCAAAAGGGCACTCGTATCAAGCGCTGCCGCGGCCATGGACGTGGGGGTATCTGGTCGCTTAGCTTTAGCGTTGAGAGCAGCGTGCTTATATCCGGCGGCCAGGATAATACCGTGCGCGTCTGGGATGTTGAGATGCCAGCCGAGGGCAGTCGCCTCACAAATCAGCAAGACGGTGATAACACTATTGTCGCGGCGGGTGGGCAGTCGGATGGAAAACAGGCTGGGCAGACAACACAACCTGCTAGTGGCGTTACTACTGGTACGGGAAAGAGGAAGGGCAAAGAAGTCATGATCACTCCGGATCAGATCAGCGCGTTCCCAACGAAAAAGACACCTGTGATGAAGGTTCAGTTCACTAGAATGAACCTCGCGATTGCTGGTGGATGTTATTACCCCGAGACTCAGGATGTGACTCGATAGGACGAGCTCAATTCTTCCGCCCCCAAACACACCACTCTTGATCCTGCGAATTCTGCTTAATGACTTACCGAGTCTTCGATATTCGCGGCACGTATACAAGTGCTTTCTTAAGGATTCATCTACTGAGCAATATGCTCGTTGTCTGTATATAAGACATCACGAGAGAGGTTTTGGGTTGATTAAGTGCTTAGGGATTGACTGAAATTAGGGCCAGGAAGTTGATTATTGATTGCGTGCATTGCTTTACGAGGAAAGCCTCATGGCAACCTGTTCTGTTTTCTGAGGAGTTTGTTGATCTTGATTGCTTAGATACCACAACGCACGTGGATAGTTGACAGTAAATGAGGCAGGTAATCGTTACTATATTTCATCATGAAGACTCTAGCTCTAGACCCCGTTGTTTGAGCCCGGGGTGCGCTTCTGCTATTCTAAGTAATTCGTCGTGAATCATTCCAAAGCAATCTATATCCTTGCTTTCTTGCTGTAGTTCTCGTACACGCTTTGTAAACTGTTCGTCTTGCAACACGCGCTCAACCCCCTCCCTCACCTGCTCAGCGGAGGGCTGCGCGCAACCTAGGTCGACGCCAATCCCCGTCCACGCTACACGCCTCGCGTTCTCCGTCTTGTCCATGCCCTCTCCCGCTACCACCATAGGGACCCCATTCGCGATGCCGTGGTTTACGGCACCAAAACCAGCGTTATGGATCCAGACGTCGGCGTGTGCAAGCGCGGCGTCGTAAGACAAATAGTCCGCTATGCGAGCGTTGGATGGGATTTCTACGTCATAGCCAGATAAGGAAGCACCTTTCCACCCGAGAATTGCAACCACGTAGACGTCATCGCGAGAGGCGAAGGCGCGCAGCGTCGGGATGATGAGGTCGTGCGGGTTGATCTCTACAGTACCTTGGGCGACGACGATGACTTTCTTTCTCGGCTTCTTGTCCGAGCTATTGTGCGAGAGGGTGTCGATCGCTGAGTTGGAGACAAGGTCTGACCACCAAGAGATTTGGGGATCTGCGGGTATCGAGTTGGTCTGGGATGGAGATTTAGGAGGTCCCTGTACTAGACCCGCGAATTTGAAACCCAGCGGCCAGTCGCTGCGCGGGTACTCGAAGCTGGGGACGCCGAGCTGGAGGATGGTCTCGTGGCACGTGTAGTTCGCGCCCGACAGGAAAATCTCGTTGATATCCCTAGACGCGCCCGCCTCGCGCATCGTAGTGTTTAGGAGTGCTGTAAGATGGCGTGCTTTGCGCTCCCAGCTCCGCTCCCAGAGCCTCGCGTTGCGCGCCCTGCCCTCGGGTGATGGGTCGAACGGGAAAGGATACCCGGCTGGTGGCAAGTCGATACTGCGAATCGCGGGCACTGTCACCGAGATGCACGTTGATCCTACAATTTTCTTTGTCGGCACGCCGTCTGGTATCTTCGCACCGTAGAAGAGCGGAAGGACCCCGTAGAAGAAAGCCTCAGCTAGTAAGATGACGCCACGCGCTGGATCGCGTGCTTGCAAGCTAAGCAGCGCGTCCTTGAAGCAAGACCATTGCGTAGGTAAAGGCTCCAGACACTGCTTGCGCAGGTCGATGAGCACGCGCTCGGCCCAGTGCAGCGAGGCGTAATCCTGGAGGGGCGGGTTCTCATAGTAGGCCTTGTCGTTGAGGTCCGCATCGTCTCGCAGCGGAAAGAAGACAGCACCCGCAGCTTCAATACGATGGCGATGCGCAGTTGGCCCGAGGAAGAATGTCTCCCAGCCTCGCGCGTGCAGAGCTGCTGCTATGCGTATCATGGGCGCAAGGTGTCCTGTTAGTTGGTGGCTGACTATTAGGACGAAGGGACGAGCCGACCCGGCTGAGAGGCAGCTAGAATCCGTCATTGCGATGGAGTGCCTGAAATCTACTCTTCTAATACTCAACGAAATATCTACCTGGGTTCCGCCATGATCATCGCGAGGTGTGTAAGATCTGAGGCCGGTAACGGGCGTGTTGGCCGGATGAATTTATCCCACGTGGTCGGCTGACTAAGCATCGGGTCTCAATAAAAGGGGTTATGGTGCCGCGTACCTCTACTCCTAGGTACTCGTTCTACGCATGGGAATTGGTACTGGTAATGCCTTTTGGACCTCTAATTATTGAATTGTAACTTCATCGAGTTATACTTTCTTGATTGAACGATCTAACCTTTGGCCTACTTTACCCCTATCTAGCCCCTATATGCAGTACCTTACCCAATTCATAAAGTTATCTTCTTCTCCATATAGCTCTACAAAAGGCGCTTGCTATTTTTAAAACTCTAAGATTAATTGCCCTAAATGATGTTTCTTGCTTTCTCTACTGTTAGTCTTAAAAAAGCTTGTTAGGGGGAAAGGTGATGGATCGCGACGTAAAGGACACGTTGCCGTACTACTTGGTAGAGGAAGTAGGACTGAAGATGGATACCTACGCATAAGATTTTATCTTAATAGAATAACTTTCTATTATCAGGCAATTAACACAAAGCGATGAAAGAAAAATACAAAGCATTTACCTCCCGGCCCACTTGCAAGCAAGAGGGTTCGACTTACTATGCTTTTTTAGCCGTAGCATGATATAAGACGGCGAGGATGTAACCATAAGCAAAGGTGTCATGAACTTTTGCTAGGAAAATAAAATCCAGTGACATTCAGGTGACCACCTACCTACAGGCTGCCACCAGCAGCGGGTCTAAAAAGCCCTTTCTGCAGAAGTACTTACGGGAACAAGTGCTCCTCATAAAAGTCGCATTCTACATTCTCGCAATGCAACGTTAAGAGGAACCAGATTCAGGTAGTTCGACACCGTTCCAAATAGCCGGAAGCTCCCTGCCAAAGTGGTCTTTTCTCGACCATTTCAGGTTGTCGGACAGGATGTAGTTCTTCAGGCCCAAGGGGCTCATGTCGATCTTCAGACGGCCGATTTGAGCTAGTCGGAGGAAGTAAGCAGCGAGGCCAACAGTGATGGCAGCAGCTACGAGATCCATGATTGTTAGGAGGTAGTCTGATTAGGTGGTTAGGAAACATCGGCTTACCACATGAACTACTAGTTGCGCTTCTGTATGTGTTGTCAATCCTACGGAGACCCCATAGACTATGGTTGCCATCTGCACATTTCACGCCACTGCTTGGTGCAAAGATATGGGGAAGGCCTTGACCAAAGTCGGTCTGGCTATTTAGGTCAAACGACATAGAGTCCACGCCGCCTACAACCAGAAGCTCTGGAATTGGCTTGTCACGTCGGCCATAATTCGCAGGTAGGCCGTCGATCGTATTCTAAGGTGATCAGCAAATAATGTTTAGCTTATATAAGATCTGCGTGCAGATGAAGAGAAGGAAAACTTACAGTCCTGTCATTTCCTGCTCCGGTAATGGGCAACACTCCTTTGCTGACTAGGTCATTCAGAAGGAAACGCATTCTGCCGTCAAAGCCAAGGGAACAGTCTTTGCCATCTCTCTCGAATGACGATCGTGGAACATGGATTGCGAGAAGAAGGATTGCCTTTGTCTCCGTGCTTCTTCCAATTAGGTGGTCATTTACCTTGCTTATTCCCTCAAGCCAATCCTCGTTAGTAGGCTTCCCGGTTCGATTGCCACCCGCATGGCCAGGTATAACTCTTCGAGGCATTCGCACGAGGTAGGGCTTCACACCCTTCGATACTCCCATACGGGCTCCGGTGACGAGGCTAAGCATAGAGGTACCATGAGCCTTTCCTAGATAGGATGAAGTATTAAGGTCCTGGTTGGGATCAGTGCTGGAATCATCTTTGGCTGTGTGGCCGTCAACGTCTTGACCAACGTGGAGCCATTCGACTTGATCTCGGACCTGGTCGAATTCCTAGGTATTCATCCCTTTAGTCTAAGAGCTTCTAGGAGCATGGAAAATGTTATTCTTACCTTGTGATCCAGGTTCGCTCCCGTGTCTATAATGTAGACCGGAACATCGCGCCCGGGTAGGGGATCAGCGTTGTCATAGTAATACCGGCCCTGGTATTCCTGGAGTGACTTGCCCTTCTGTTGGCATACGAACACGAGGTGGTCGATGATGGTGTCGGGAGGCTCAGGCTTATCCTGGTACGTAATCGCGATGGTTTGGTCGAAGGTGTCATAACGAGGATTGTAACCATCCGTTGCAAGCTGCGGATAAATTGAGGCAATCTGTAGTGTAATGATATAAGTTAGAAGACACTCCGGTAGGTCGAGATGAAACTTACCTCGTTCGCCAATTCAACGGCAAGGAGGTCCGCACTTTTATGCGACAGCTTGGCGAGCCAAAAGTTAATGCCGACGCGTTCTGTTTGCGACGTATAGAGCGTCGATGGCAGAGCGTGAGCTCTCAGCTTCTCCGCAATCATGACGGTTTGATTCTTGTCGACGCCATCCTTTGGGTAAATAACATAGGTTACCTCTACGTCGAGGAAAACCCGGTTACTCGTCGACCCGGAGGCCATCTTGTCAAGCTCTGGGCGTTCTGATGGCTGGGGTGGTGGTCAGCTCGAATAGATGTAGGAATCGTTTCGACTCTCGGTTATATGGGAATCTCTCGGGGGTCCTTCTGCGATGATGAGTGCCTAACTAATCCATAGGTACATGGGGATTACCTAAGGGTTAGGATCGCCCGGAATGTAGCCTTAGGGACAGTGTATTGTTTGAGCTGTTGCTCAGGTGTTCACAAAGATCGAAAGGCTTATGTATCGGCTCAAGAGCTTAGACCATAAAGACAACCGAAATAATTGAGTCACAGTTGGCAGCCAGTGCTGTTCCGGAAGATCTATGTTATTGTCGAGACGATCTAAATCACTTTAATGGGGGCATATACATTACGTTGGATACTGGGAACTTGCTAACGCCGTTGATTGTAGGCGTCAAATACTCATTGTCTGTGATTAGTATCATCTTAAAATGCACACTTCCAAGGGCAAAAGCGTGTTAAATATATTATGATCAAGGAAAGAGCAACTGTTATTGGTGGTGATAGTGTCTGCATGGTTAGGGGGTTGACCGTATGATGCATCCCTACATATCTTACTATGCGGTGAATTTCAGGATGTGAATACCTCTAACGGTGTTGGTAGAGTGAAGTTCTTATTGCTGATTTATTTACCACTAAGGAGTACTCGAATGTTCAGGCTCTTTAACGGTATGCACGCCCTTTCTTTTACTCAGGTAGCCCAGCTTTGTGTGTGTGCTCGTGCCTAACTCCAAGGCGTGCGTATAATAGGAACTTCCATAGTAGCAACTGTGGCCATACACTACTGTAGGGAAGGATTCTGATTGTATTATTTCTTGCTTCACTCCTCATCTTTCCCATTGACGACTTTACTTTTTATGGTAGAACCTCAACCTACCACTAGGCCATAAAATGCTGAAAATAGTTCATTAGTATCTACCTAAGAGGAAGGATTACGAAGTTCCGATTCTTGTAATTGGAATTAGCAGCGTCGGCCGCAGGAAACTCTTCAATGAAGCGTACTTAACCCTAACCCTAAGCCACCTGTCAACAACCTTGTAAGCTTGTAGTTATGACTCCTGAGAAGTTTTTCGATCCGTTTGATACCCAGGAAATTTATCAGTTGAAGCCGGATGTACAATCTTATAATGTCATAGCGTAGGTACCTTCTATCAGTAGGCTAGCGCATAGAGTGCCGCTGCTGCCGAAATCACCCCCTTTCTCGTCATCGACAATAAAATTGGCCTTTCTAACCAAACCCTGAGCTGTCACAGTTGAAGAATGGAAAGGCTCGGCTAGTGCAAAGGAGCTTCTGCCTTTTCAGAGGTGTCCGCTAAGACTGGTGAAGGATGCAGGAAGGATATACTGTGCGCTACCAAGCAAGATTCTCTTTAGGAAGGCGTACACACAGTATGAAGAGGACGGACACTACAAGGAGTATGAGAGGAAATGGGAGAGATAGAGAACACACGGATGAGAAACTGCTTTCTTTAGATTGGATGATCTCGAAAATCATAGCCAGGTTATTGCGGTAAGAACCACGAGACCTTGAGAACTACGTGAGAGCTCTATCCTGTATTCATAATAATGTTCAGCCAATACATCACAATCAATTCATCTCTTCACTCCTCTTTCTATTGCCATAGATTTATATAGAATAGCGAGGTCCCGGTATTTTAGCATCGGCGTGCCCGAGAAACATTTAGAGTGCCACAAAAGAGACCCGTGCAAGAAAGCGATATGTTATGGTCCCGTCGTGACTAACTAATTGACGTAAGTGAAATCCCTTAGATCCGTGATTGGATATGCGTATCGAGCAGGTTTATGGCCTCTCGTACGGCTGACATGCCTGGAGGCTCGTCCTCGAGAAAAGACGTCGCCTCAAACAGATGTGGTGCACCCCGGGCGAGGCAGAGCTTCGCCTTATCCGGACCAAGACACTCGACAGCATGTGTCGTGACATCTATGGATACATCGGTGTCTGCATCCCCTTGTATGAAAATGCTTAACGGCCAATCCTTGATTTTATCGCCGTCACTATCTTCCTTTGCCCATTCAAATCCCGGGTCCACCTCACCAACCAAATCAAGGTACGCATTTTGGTAGAGCCAATAGTCATATAAGCAATCCCTGGGAACAATATCTGCATTTGAAGAAACCGCTGCTGGCCGTGAAGGACGAGTGTACTTTTCGTTCTTCTGTCCTGTCGGGAGTATCTGGTAGACATGAAATGTGCTTTCGTTATAGGCATCTATGATGCCTACTTCGGCAGGAGCATTTAGATATCTAGCAATCTCCTCGACTTTAATAGGGACGGGCGTCAACAGTTTTGAGGAACTGAAGAATGGATGCCGGAAACTTGGAATACCCGTAACACAGAGTAGGGCAACTGGAGGAGGCTTGACATGATATGCAATGAGAGTTGCCATGAAGAATCCTAAAGGTTGTGCTTTTCTTAGTAATGATTAATTTCAATAAAAGGATGCTAAACTTGAGAACTTAGACACACCTGCGCTTGCGCCGCCTACAATGACAGGTCGCTTGCTGCCACTGACGCTCGCTCCCCAGGTCTGGGCGAAGTTATATGCTGCTTCTGCATCTTCCAATAGGCCCTTTGCTCCAGCCTGCGGAAGTAGGCGGTAACTAGGGCTAATTAGGGGCCATTTCCTCTGATGGCATACTTGTACTAGCCATGGTGGGATGCAGGCGCGGGAACCTCCTGCAAGGCCTCCTGGGTGAAAGTAGAGCAAGATGGGGTTTTCAGATGGGTCGGGGAAGTCATCGTCGGCTGTATATACGTCAAGGTCCAAGGGAATGCCATGGGTGGCGTACGTATAAGTTTCTTGCATGAGCATTGCGTGTGCGTGTGACTTGGTAAATAATACGCTGCGTAGTGTGAGACTACCTAGGTAACAGGGATTACCCGAGCTTGACAGAGTAAGGTCGGCCTGCAATTCTTTGAAAGACAGCGTAAATCTAATGTAATGGACGGCTGATTAGATACATTGCTATATTGAGATAAAAATCAGACAATCTCACTGAGATGACGGAGAGGATGAAATGAGGGGCTCCCAGATGCAATTGAGCGGAATCTAGTAAGGTGAACCAGGATTGATAAGTGGCGAGATGGTTATCTGAAGGATTGATAAGGATCCTAACCAACCATACTGAACCTGACAAGTGAACCTCAACGTTCCATTTTAAGGGGTAATTATGATATCAGACAGAGAGAATTGAAAAGAAGCCAAGGCCAGCTCCATATTTCCAAATACCATCCAGGCCTCTACGGTCTTCGACTATTCTTCACTTATGCCTACCTGAGTTTGCTACAAGCGATGCTGCTGATATTCCAGAATCGTACACATAAGCATATGATGTTTTCTCAGCTCAATCAACCGCTCTATAAGGTATTGTTGCAATATGTTTGTATAAATACGAAAAAATTGACAACAAATTTTCAAACAAATATTTCCATGTCTGCGAGTATATCCTTCGGTCTATATATATAGGTAGCTTTGAGACCTAGTATCACCGAACTTCCATATCCGGGTATTAGGGGCGTACCTATCAACCTTTAGATTGACCAGTTCCTAATACTTCACTGCTTAATTTAGCTTAGCCTGATGACTTATAATGTTTAAGCATATCTAAAAACATACAGCTAATAGCTATGTTATAAGTTCGTCGATACAGTTGGACCTGGCCTGTAATGAGGCAAAGACGTGTTACCTAGGGACTGTCGGCGATCACACGGACGGCTTCACGCCAAAGTGGGGCCGAAATACTCGGTTCCGGCATCGTCTCCGGTGGGGGGATCCCGAAGCGATATGCTTCACGATACCCAGACCTTTGAAGACAAATGAATTCAGAAGCTTCGCAAAGATTTACCTTGACTAATCATAGCGGCGGAAGCTATCTTAGGTAGATAGTTGCCTAAAGTATTTCAGCACTAATCACCCAACCATGTATCTAAGTACTATGTGCATTAAATGTTGATACCTTAGGATTCGGCGTCCACCAGAACACACTGTACTGACCTGCAATTGTAGTTTTTTCATACAGTACCAACAGACGGCCATGGCTCATCCTCAGCGATATCTCTTTCACCTTATTGGTCCGCACGCGGTAGTGTGCACCGTCCTTCCTAGCCACCTCAACGATAGCATCCTCAACAACCACATCTCCCCAAGCAACACTGTACGGAAGGTGATGGTCTATGCTCTTTTCAGAAACTATATAAACCTAGAAATCCCCGGCCTTTCTCTCCTTCTTCCATCTCCCATCTAAACCTCGACACCATCAAGAAATCTGAGAAAATCAAAATCATCGCCAAGGTTCCCTCAGAAAGCAAATTCATCACTACGATTTCCTCAAGGAATCGACTGAACCATCAACACTTCTCTGAATCACCTGTACCAGTGCGAAGCTCGCCTCTTTAGGTATTTGCATCATTCTTAAATCTGGAATACTGTCTTCTAACATATCCTCATCCAGTCTTGCAAGTTCTCTCGTCGTCACAATGCCACGCAAGAACGGTGCCGCGGGTGGTGAATACGGAACCTTCTTCAACAACTCCAGGGTTTCTAAACCGACCTTCACCATAAATGATCATGCAAAACTAGCTGAAACGGCCCGCGACCCCCGCTACGCGCACCTCTTCCAAAACAAGCCAGATCCCACTGAAGAGGCATTGTCCGCATGGCGCTTCAAGAGTCACCTTAAACGGCCACCCAAAGACGACGAAGACAACGAGGATGACGAAGATGACGACAATGGTTACAAATTCAGCAATGCCTGGGTCGAGGAACGTCTCGAACGCCGCACAGCTCAACGCTCGGAGGCAGCAAAGAACAGTGATCTGAGGAAACTCAATGAGACGGCGAACGATCCTCGATATGCCCATCTGTTCAGCCATCTCCGCCGACCAGGCTCGGAAGCTGGACCTGCTAAGGCGACAATCGCCAAATCTACACGTCCCGCACCAAAACCAACCCAGCCTCAATCCAAATATGACATCGACGACCTTGTCATCAGCGATTCTGAGTTAGAGTCTGACCACCGTCCCCATAAGCGCTTTACTAAGCGTTTCACTAAGGGTTTTGCCAAGCGTGGGACCCTTGGAAACTCGGATGACGATGGTGTGGACAGCGATGGGTGCCGCCGAACCAGGGGCAAGGGAGCAAAGAAATTCGGACTGTTCTAGTCAAGGGCATGCGATGATGAGGGCATAATGGGTCCGGAAAGGCTGGAATGGTAGTTGAGTGGTTATTAGGGGAATAAGGCCGAGCTCGAGACGTTGATATGCTTCACTTGAGACTGCAGGGAATGAGCTATGCGTTGCACTGAGTGAACAGCATGAGCATTAAACCCCCACGCTACAGCTTCTTTTTCTTTCTGGTCAACGCAATACACAACTGATTTCACCAGCTACAGTGCTCCAATCTGTTAATAGACCACACGTCCCAGAAACTTCAACCACGGCCTCCTCGGTAGCTGCATCGTCGCTAATAGCGTTGTACCGTAGATGAAATACCACGCACATTAAAAAGTTTTCTTCCATTTCTCTTGGCTCCCACCTAAAATTCACCTTAGGATCTTCTTGAAGCTTAAATGCCTATCGCCGCACGCGGTTCGACCATAACCGTCGGGTGTATGACGTCCATGTTACGGGATTCTTATAAGATTCAGTCTGATGACCATCAACTGCGCATTGGTGAAATGTATCTGTACCTAGGTACCCAAGGTCTAATGATTGGTCTTAAAGTCATCGATTATTCCCATATCCCTTTGTTGAGGCTATCACAATGATCGTGTATGAAAAGGCTTTGTTCATCCATAAATAGCTTATGAGGACAAAGAAAGCTTTTGCTATTGTTCTGATATCTTAAATATAAAAATATGACATGTCGGACCATGATTCTCATAATAACCCATGACGAGCGGTGGTCCATTTTCATCTATATACCTCAATTGAGAAGAAATATGTCGAACGCAGCACATGATAGGACAGCGCAGGCCACAGATAGTGAGAGCATTTCATTATATTTCGATCTAGACCAAGCCGCAGCACCGGAATCTACTGAAACAGACACCCCAGAAGACAGCGGTAAGTCTGACAAAAGTATCCCTGGATTCAAGCCTATTGTATCCCGCAAGGATAGGAAAAATAGGCATAAGCTGAGGCTACGACGAACAATCCTTAAGCAGAATTTCTCCGGTGGTTTCGGCCCCTATGTATGGCCGTGGAGTACTCAAGTAATGATACCACAGATGCGACGAGAGACTCTTCGCGAAATAAAACTCCAACACAAGATTAATCCCAATAACCAGAAAACGACCAAAGATAAGAAGGATATAGACACTCTTCCAAGTACCGTGGCTGGGATAGACTGGAAGAAGGAACTTCGGGAGATCTATCGGCTGACTTAAAAAGTGTTGTGGCTGAGGTATTCACGAAGTAGCTCAATTTCACAGAATCCATATTCAGGAGAGTATGAAAGCAAAAGTTATTCATCGTCCACATCCTGGCTAAATCATGTAGCTCATAGAATACACCTTAAGTGCGATTGCTGAAGAGTATGACGTAGACCGAGGCCTCAGCGTCACAATTCATTGATATCTAACACCCCTACTACAGTCTCAGAGATTGGGATCAGATACTGTGCATTATTATTTTTTCTAACCTGTTCCAGCCGGGTATAGGGTAGAGGTAGTCAATGTTGTCATCGGATGCTGACCAATACATGTATACTTCAGATCCCGAAGCTGGAATTAGGGAGAGAATCTTGCAGGTTGCTGTGTCGGCTTCGGGATTGAAAGGGGACCCTAACAATTCTCCTTACCTAAGAGGTAGATATGGTAAGCACAAAGACTTTCATGATAGAATCCACATTATCCTATTATTGCTACTGTTTCTCCGTCGTACATGCATGGGTAAGCAGCTGAACGTCCTACGGCTGAAGCCACAAGCGGCGACGCGTGTAAGATGATCACATCTTGAGATGACCGTGATATACCCGCTGACATTTGTTCTCGTATATTCTTGTGGATTTTCAAGCAGGGAACTGCTGTCAATCAGCCCAGTTCGAAAGCACCCAATCAGCTGAAAAGCCTGGGACGGCTGGCTGCGTAACTGCTGCAGTCTACCCTGTCGAATTCGGGTGGCGAACTCATAAGAGGTAATGTGATGAATCACTCTTAAGTTATGCATATCTCTGCCTAGCCAGTGGGCCGGTAACTTGGCGTTGCATTGTGGATAGGCGGCTTAGGTTAGTATTGTCTTATAGGCTGTATCAGAGGTGTGCTCTATATATTTCATGTAAGCTTCTGAGTGCTGTGTAACGAACAAGGAGGGTATTACACCGCACCCTTCTATCATGTCAGCAGGTAAATTGGTGGTCAGCCTGGTAACCTGCAACATACGATTGGTACGATGTAGAGCTGGCACTTTAGTCGCCACATGATAAGTTCCGACGGACACCGACTTAATAGCCTCTAGATGATTGCGGTGTCTAGAACTAATTATAAGAATAGAGGCAGATGCCTCTCTTTGATAAGATGCACAACTCAAAGCGAAACGTGTGTGAGCAATCATGGCAACCATCGCAGGTATCAGCGGCTACCAGTACGTCCCGGGGACGAAGGTCTACGATGATGTGAAGTATCAATATGCTACTTCAACCTACGGCAAAGAGCGAGACCTTAACCCGGGACTAATTGTCCAGCCCAAGACGAAGGAAGACATTGTGCTGACTCTCAAGTATGCAAAAGAGAAGAGTATAGCCGTGGCTATCAAAACCGGCGGCCACCAATACAGCGGCGCTTCATCTACGAGTGCCCCAAATATCCAATTGGATTTGGAGACTTCGTTTAGGCAGGCGGATGACAGAGTCATCTTTGAGAAAGATGGAAAAGCATATGCCCGTACTAGCGTCAGCTGGAGCCTGGGTGAATTCAATGCATGGCTCACAGAGAACAAGCTGTTCGTACCTCATGGGCAGTGTACGGAAGTCCACGTCGGCGGGCATGTCCAGACTGGCGGTAAGACGTAATCACTTTTTAAATGCCAAGCTGGAAAGCCAATGCTGACCGGCAATATCAGGATACGGTCAATTAGCAAGAAGCTTCGGCTTATTCGGAGACCACGTGCTGTCGCTTGAGATCGTGGACACCGATGGGAACTTCAAGGAAGTCACCAAGGCTACTGACCCAGACTTGTTCTGGGCGCTCCTAGGCGGAAGCCCCGGAAACCTCGGTGTCATAACCCACTTCACTATCCAAGTGCACCGGGACCAGGATTACAACGGTTCTAGGGGTATGAAGGCACTCTACTTCTATGATACCAAGACACTAAAGCGCCTCATCGACATCCTGGTCGAGATGTCCGACAATGACGACTTCCCGCGGAACTACGACCTTTGTATCAGCGTCCTCAGCTCGGCTTTCCCGCTCCTGGATTTGTGGCCCGACCTAGACGAATGGATGGCGCGCGCGCACCCGGAGCTGTACGGAGAGGACGGCCTGATCGCGTGGCCGCGAACCATTATTGTGTACGCTCAGTGGGTGCCCTTCGAGAGCGGCGACGTATGCGACTTTTCGTGGTTCGACCGCATTAAGGAGGGCTCCGACCGGATCCTGGGCGACAATGACGTCGAGGAGAAGCCCATGTCCCAGCTGACGGGTGACTGGATCTTCCGCAATGTCCGCGAATTTGAGCACCCCTATGTGAAGCGCACATACACGACCAACTCGCGGACGCTCGCTAAGGACGGCTGGGCGGACTGGGTCGTCGATCGCATTGATACCATCGTTCGGCCTGAGCACAACCGCTGCTGGCTGTCGGCGCAGCTGCAATGCTTCGGCGGCAAGAACTCGATGTTCACGAGGAATGCGGGCAACGGGACAGCCTATAGCTGGCGCGACACGAGCATCGGATGTACTATGGACTGCTTCCACACTAAGGAGACTAAGACACGAGCCGAGGACTGGCAGAAAGTCAATGATGAGGAGGGTATCGGACCTAACGGCAAGTTCTCGAAGGAGGACCGCCGTGTGCTATGGGGCTCCTATGGCGATTGGAACTTGGATGCTGTGTGGAATACTTACTTCGAGGATCGAGAGAAGTACGAGAAACTACAGCGGATTAGGAAGAGGGCTGACCCATACGGTATCTTCACACCGAACCCCTTTTGCGTTAAGCGCGCGGATTGAACTCTCTGCCTCTGGGCATCCAATGGGGGTCAAGAATGCATTCCATTCGAAGATGCGTAGCTGTACCGTGGATGACGGGTACGATATCTCAGCACCATTAGTAATACATCTATTAATATCTATTCTCCCCCCCTATTCGCACGGTTAGCAAGCCCCCTTTGAAGGTCCGAACTCCGGTGTGGGGTACCCCTTTTAACGTCGCACACCGAGTAACTTCTGCATTTCTGTGTTACGCCCGTATATTTGGCACTGATGTTCTGCTAACCGGGAGCGGATTTCTCTGCTGGATATCCGGCTTAGTAATACGATAGAAGTAGGATTAAAACTAGAAGCATAGAGAGTCAAATAGGTCGAATAATGCGATATACTTCGTAATGGTTGGTTATTGTCAAAGGCAGAATGATCAAAGCGTGCTCAATTCAATCAGCCAGGTATCAAAAAAACGCCGTCATCCCACATTTACGCCATCCCTATGCATGGTCTATGTAGGTCTATGCCGGTCTGTGTTCTAGCTCTATAGCTCTAATATCTCCCCAAGTCTATCCATGCCTCTAGCTCTAGTATATCCGTCTACGCCCATCCGATTCTAAATAGTTTATATCCGCTTTCATCCCCACGCCCGATCCCGCGGCGTTTATCCACATTCTCCTTGCTCAGGATTGCCAAATACCGTCCATCTGGAGTTTTGGGCGACGTCCCTTCAAAAGCAGCTTCGACAGTGTCGATGACGGCTTCGAAGCGACCGTTCGGGCGCACTGTCATAAGCAGCCAGAACACGCCCTCGGGTGCTAGCATGCGTGTTGCACAATCACGCAGCCACACGGCATGTTCACGCGCGTAGATCACGTCGGTCGCCACCAATACGTCCGCTGGTGCATCGAGTGGCGCCTCCAAGATAGGAGCTGACCAATCGAGGGGGCAGGTCTCCACGTCTGCTTCGGTGAGCTTGACGTTGGATCGAAGGTTGGCAAGCACGGCAGAATGGTAATCTGTCGCAATCAACGTGGCGTTCGTCACATTGAGATGAGGCAGCGCTTTAGCGAGCACGAGACTGACCAGCCCTGTCCCAGCGCCAAGCTCAACGATCCGCGGCGAAGAGCCAAGCGTAGCTTGAGTAAGTCCAAACTGCGCGGGCGATGCGCATATCATATCAGAGAAGACAATGGACGCACCCCAACTCTGCAAACCTACATCGGTGTGATCCGTAGTATTTTGAGGAGCATCGTTGAGGCGCACATCTACTGTGATCTTTCCTTGAGAGCTTGACTTATTTGACCTAGGAGAACTCGACGAAGCAGGTATGGCCAACTCGAAGGAGAAGTCACGCGTAATTCCGGTGTCCTCTTCATCCTCTTCATTCTCTAATTTAGTGAAGGAAGAAAGCACGTAGGAAGCTTTATCGACTGCTCTCTCCCGCTCATCCTCGTCGTCTAAGAGTAGCTCCTCCGCGCGGGCGATCAATGTCGTGAGCCAACGGATAGCAAAGTTGCGCTCAAAGACATCGGCACGTAGGGCGTCGATATCACGCCCCGGGTCTATATCGGGTTCATCCGCGTCCGTGTCCCCGTCATCCTCAGACACGTAACCGGAATCAACGGGCTGCGCGGTTTGACCGTCATGCGCTTTTCCGTGCTCCAGCTGCGACTTGACGGCCCGAGACAACGAGACAGGGCAATACAGCTCATGCAGATTGTCCAAGGCCGCGAAAATTTGTTCCCCGTGAAGTGTGGGCAACGAGCGCAGAGGCGGCAGGCTGCTCGTGGGAGACAGCGGATGACCCGCTGGGCTCATTGGAGTCCTCGGTGAGACTCACGGTCCGTCTTAAGAGATGATGGATTAACAGAACGAATGACTGGAAAAAAGATGAAGCGAGAAAGACAAAAGAAACAAAGAAAGCTGAATTATTAGTATGAGGGTTTTATGAACAAAGGGAGATGGATGAATATTCCGGGGTCTAGAACTGGGTGGTGGATTCTGATGACCCACTTGGCACACACAATTTTGTGTCGCTATCGTCAAAATTCGCGGCGATAGCGGTGAGAAAGGATGCCCCTGACTCATACGGCCATGTGCTTACTCGGTTGGATATTGTTGCACCGGTTCAAATAGAGATCTAATGGCAAGTTCTATATATTCCTTATATGAATAAGTTTATTTTTAAGCATAATTCTAATGGAGAAGTGGTTTACCCTCGAACCCCTATTGTTACCTACCTAGGTATTTAGTCGCCAATACGTGTCCACCCCTGAATATCATTGATATCCATCACCTTTCCGTCTGCGCCCCATCGATCTTGCACATCCCACCAATTCCTGTCTACGGCCGTCTCTGGTCGCCACCGAAAAGCGCGACGCGTCCGTTCATCAACACGTCCCTCAAGGAATTCTCGCACCACCTGTCCCATTGCCTGCATCGTCTTGAAGCTGTGTCCGCTGCCGCCAACTGCAAGGAGAAAATTCCTCTTTCCGGGGCGCGAACTGGGATACCAATCAACTACCGGCATGCGATCCGGTGTGTCAGCGTCCCAGCATATCCGTGCGAAGCTGAACGGTCGTGACGCGAGATGAGGCATCGTCTCCCTAAGGAAGCAGCGCACTCGGGCTTCTGCTTCGAGAGGTATCTGATGTTTTGCAAAAGGTCTAGAACCTATAATTTTGCCCCCCCTTCCTTTGACTGCTGTTCTGTCGTCCTCTGCCGTTTGAGAGTAGATAGGATTGATATATCCCGGGTGCTCGTCGCAAATCTTTAGCTCATGAGTCTCGGCCGATGGTTCCATGAAAAACCCCTTCTCAATATTGAAGAGTACAGGAAGGTTCTTGTATAGCTCAGCTTCCGACGGTGTCATCCGGATGTGTGCGAGCGTCCATGCCGTTGGTCTGAGTTGGCTCTTGAAGTCAAGTAGGAAGTCAGCGTTAGCTCCGCTAGCAAGTATGGTTGTGTCGGCTTTATGGATAGTTCCATCAGCCGTCTCTACACCCTCAAGAATTCCTGGTCCGTCATGCTTCTCTTTTCCTAGCGCCTCAGACTGGGCGCCATCCGAGAATAGAAGCTCAGTCGCATTTCCCTTTTGGCCTGTTATGAAATGAACGCCTAAATTTTCAGCTTCCGTCTTTGCGGCTATGATTGCCCCCTTTGCAAACACCCAACCCGCGCCACTCTGCTTAGCGAAGCCCCTCCACCCCTCAAAATCCCCCGTTAGGACACCCTTAGGCATGGTATTCCGGAACTCCTCAGCCGAGTTGACAGATTGATATTCATGCTCGTGCCCCTTGATATCCTTAAGCAGAGCTGCATGAGCAGGATCCGAAGAGGCGGCCATAACATAACCTGTACGGTGGTAGTAAGGCTTATAGACTAGATCTTCAAGCCACGCCCGTGTACAGAGCGTGTGCAGACGATTCCATGCATATGCCGAGTCCGTATCGTCCTCAGATTGAGAGCCTAATTGTGTGGTTATCAGCATATCCTATTTCCTCATAGAGTATCGGCGTACCTTCTTCCATAATCTTGTTCAAATCGTTCCCTGCGGCGATACTACTAGGCACCTCCTCGCCGTCCAAAACAGTCACGTTACTGTAGCCATTCCTCGCCAACTCGAGCGCTATACTGCAGCCCCATGTTCCACCACCAATTATGAGAATTGAGCTATCATTCAATAACATCATTTACGGCTCGGGTTAAGGCTATATTCATGTCTAAAAGTCTCGACCGGCAATTAATTACCATTGAATTATTATGCCTATCCCGACCTTTGATACACCGTCCGTAATGTTCTGGCAGTCTGGGCGTTGTAATGTGAGGAATTTGGGGGTTTCAACGTCGCTAACGAAAAGCTGGAGAAGTACCCCGGCGTATGGACCATGACGTCAAATGGACACTTTCACCGATGCAGTCAAATACTTCTAGAGGCATATATCTAAATCCATTCACGCCTATATATACTTTATATTATTCTGGAATCATACTGTTAATGCTACTAGCAGGCTAACATCGGCTACCACAGCTAACCTAGAACACGTTCGTTCGTCGTTTGTGCTTCTAGGGACGACTACGAATTGGACCGCGCCACTGCGGGGCAGATTTTATTCAGTTACGGGAGGCACCCTATTTACGAGTTGCTTATTTACAAGTACCTAATCCTCAACTGAAGACATCCTTTTTAAGCCAGCCGATAAAAGGAAAGAAGCTTTTTGCCCTCGCGTAATTCTAGCCGCCCATCACGGTTATGGTGTGGACATAGCGGAGCTTGCCCTTCTCGACTCTGAACTCGTGGCTATCCGGGACAGTCGCGAAATCAATGAAGATATCAACAGCACCAAGAGTCTCGTCAATGACATAGCGGCGGTTGGTCAATCGAACACCTGCAAATCGATATGTCAGTTGCCCGCCAAAAAACGACTATTAATCCAGGCAGCTATGACTTACCGTTGGGGACGCCGACGTCGCATCTGTCGTTGTCAGAGCCCGATCCGGTGTACGATCCGCCTTCAAGACGCGCGCAGGGGTGGCCCCAAGGGACTTGCACGGACTTGTCGTTGAAGAGGTCCGCGTAAGCATCAGCCGCGGCCTGAATCACTTCACGGGAATCTCGCTGGTCTTCCGGGATCGGGTCCCAGTTCTCTCGAGTTGCCCAGTAGTAGGTACCCGTGGCGTTGAAGAGCCAGTCGCCCTGGTCCGTGACGAGGGAGCTGATGTTGGCGATCTTACCCCCGGCGAAGCGCATCTGCGTGCCTATGACGTACGGGTGAGTCCGGTCGGTGACGACGATCTCGGTGTACGTCGCGCATTGGGTGGTGTCGTGGAGACTGCGGTTGAAATCAATCTTGAGAGGGTGGGACAGGATGCCCGTCGTGATATCAGCCGTCTTGAATGCTTCCAGGTAGGTGACGGTGTCGGCTAGGGGAGCCACGCCGTCGGGCTTGCCAGCAGTCTGTGCCGCGAGAAGGCTGTCGGTAGCAGCAATGAGGTCTTCACGGCTGCACTGTGCGGCTGCTTGAGCGGCGAGGAGCCCGAGGGCAGCAAGGGTGAGTCTCAACATCTTCGATCTTGTAAGAGGAATCGGTGCCGAATAGAAAGAAAGGGGAGCTTGAGACAGCTACACATCTTGGCTGAAGGTGAGTCGGGGTGAGCCCCCCTAAATATGGATTAACTAATGATGTCGAAAGCGGTAAAGGAGATGATACTGTCGTACCCTTAGAGAATACCCATATGAATTTTGTGTGGGGTCGACTTCGGCAATTCCAACAGCCTGGAAGATCATCATCCGTACATCAAGTCTAGAAGTCATATTCTGCCAGCTAATAATCTAACTTGCCACTTTCGTCACGTCAATTGCCAGCCAACCTAATCTTAACGAGCACAATTACTTAAGCTTTGTAGGTGCTTTATAACCTCGGGTCGTTGAACGGGACATAGGAGAAGGTGAGAGAGCCGCGAAAGACTTGCGGCTCTAAATATATCCGACAGACGCCCGCTCCGTTACTTTTCAACTAATTCAAGCGCGACTGGCCTATTTCTTTGTAGCTTCGCAAACGATATTAGTAAGTTAATTGACGGTTAACTATCGTATACGAAATTAGTGGTAATTGTGGAAAAGAGGCACACTTCAAGAGCTCCGGCTTTCGCAAAGGAAACAAGCCTACTCTTGATGAATAAGCCGTGCTTTTTTAGTTGAAGTATTTAGGATATTTCAACGCAGTTAGATGATTACCTATCTAATGTTCAAACACTTTACGGAAGACATTTATGATTCTCTGAATGTCTGCTTGATACCTCCTATCATCCGGTTCTTCGTCTCCTTGATGTCTTTATAACTTAGAACGCGCGAAACAAGCTTGGAATCTATCAAGTAATTTGTTAATACCAAGAGTCACCATATGGTTTTCCATCACCCCAGTTAATGGGTTCTCTAGAGATTAGTACCTACGCATAATTTATCCTCAGTTAGGTACCTAAGGTACCTAACCATTTAAGGAGCTGAGACACTTGAAAGAAAAAAAATGATAGCCTCTCTAGATACGTATTTCTTACTTTTAATAATCGTCATATATTCACCCCTGATCTATTGATCCACGGCCTGTATTATGTACCGACGTGATTGCCTACATGTATTTTTACTGGGGTCGGTTCTGGTTCATCAGCTAGGGGGTTAGGGGGTGTAGATGGAAGATTAGCGACTTAGGCACTGTAAAATAACCCAAGCAGCCTAAGGCGATATCTTGAATGAGACAAAGCATCTGGGGAATAATTATTCGATAGGTATCTATATAGGACTATATTGAATATCCACTATAGAACACACGTCCTGCATCATCTTGAATGTTTTATCTTCAACTGATCGTCTAGAAATACGTCTGGGTCGAGTATCATGAACGCTGCAACTGTAATTCTGACTGCCGTTATCCCTGTAATTGGAACGCTTCAGGGTGCTGTTTCCACTAAAGCTGAGGCGGAGTTGGTGGCCGATGATTAATGCTAGTCTTAGCGCATGGGGGTTAAATATACCATAGCGCCGGGTCGCGTTTTACAAGTCATCTTACGCGTCTCACATCAACAAAACATCATCAACAGATATTTTGAAGAGTAAGACGCTGCTGGACAAAAAGATGAAAATCAAGCCATCCACAACTAGGAGCGCGCCAGTAAGAAAACCTACGGCGACCAAGCCGACCGACTGGAATCCTTGTATTGTTAACGGCCTGATAGCAGAATCGTGGGGCGCTTGAGGATGCCAGTAATCGTGCCAATCAGTCGCCTGCAAAGGTGACCGATAAGCCGTTGGGAATCAATGGCCGGCCGACGATTGACCTTACACTCGAAGAATATACGAAATCTACCACAGGCAGTGCGAAAATGGCACAGGATTTCGGACGGCTGAATGGTGCGCAAGGGAACGCTGAACAGTCGAGCGTAAACAGTACTACCGCAACTCGCGTACCGTCCAGCAAGAAACGCAAGGCGGAAACGTCGCTAGAAGACGAGATCGCAGCTTACAAGCAAAACCTGAACGATGTCATTAGTCCTGACACTTTCGAGGATGATCCGATGCCCAGCTGCCAGGTTGTGCGCAACCGTATCCACAAGCTGCTCGATGCCGGCATCACGACGAAGACAGAGTTTTCAAAGGCTATCGGATGTAATACTAACAGTCTGAACGGCTTTCTCAGACAGACCGGAACTAGTGGAGGGAGGAATAGCTCTGTATACTACAACGCCTGGGCCTGGTTTCGGCAGCGGGAGGTTGCGAAATTGAAGATGCCGGACTTGAAGAAGAGACAGACGCAGGGGGCCGAGGATACTAATTCCGGTGCAGGTAGCTCGGCTTCGAAGGTAGTAAAGGGCCGGGAGCTTCCAGATATCAGTCGTATTCACCTCCGTGGTGAGGAAACGGACTCGGTCTCAATCTATGATACATGCGATGAGATCCGCAAGAAGATTAACGCGCACCTAAGGACGCCGGGAATGACCCAGGCCCAATTCTGCCGCGACCTTTACACCCAGCTACACGCGCCCAAGATAAAGGGTATTCAATCGAAGCAGCTCTCCGACTTCCTCCACGGCAAGGGTTCTAGGACGGGTGTGAAGAGCACCGTCTTCTACTCGGCGTATGTATATTTCGAAAAGTTACGCATTGCCAAGGGCAAGCCAAAGTCTAAGCACCGTGAGGAAATGGAGGATATCTGGGAGGGTCAGGGTGGATTCGATCTCACGATTGATAGTAGAACCTCGTAAGAACCACTATTCAAAGGACTGGCCCGACCTTTGCTAACCCCCCTTCTAGGTTCCTCGGTTCTATACATACTAAATTGTATTTTGATCGCTATGGCCGCACGGCTTTATGTTAGGGACGTAGCTAAGGGTTAAGATTGTACTAGCTAAGGGGAGGAGGCTGTTATTGAGAACTATCTGTTCGGCTCGGAGATTTGGCTTGGTTAAAATCTATTAGATTTCTTAAATCGCAAGATAAAAACAATGGACCCCTAGAAAAGCTCATTAAGGTACAAAGGTGGAAAATTTACATGAAAAGTGGTATGATGCTGACTTTAAGATGTGATGAACAGACTTTACATACAGCGTCTTCCGATCTCCTCCCATAAACACAGGTATACATGCTGAATGAAGACAATAGATACATGTAGTTCCATCATTACTATATTCTTCGATAATACTGAAATCCTGCAGCAGCAACAGCTGCCAACGCGATAGCTCCAGTGCAGATTGAAAGGCCGTAGGAACCGGGATCCCTCGATAACGAATGTTTCGATGGTGTCGTCTCCATCCCCTCAATAAGGGGGTGGTGGACATAAGGTACCAGTGGCGGCTCTATAAGTGACTTCTCCTCCAACCATTCCAGGACCGGCACTCGGGAGACGACCGGCGCGAAGACGTAGAGCAAGCTCCAGTACGCCATGTGAGTCCAAGGAGCAATGTATTTGGCCATGATTTTGTTCATTGGCGATAGCCACCCAGTCAATCGAGCGCGTCTAATGGACATACTTTGTATTGCCGGCTCATCCTTCATCCTATCCTTCTGGTACTCGGAAAACATTGCCTCTAGAGCTTCTGTGGTAGGTGAAGGGTTAGTCTGGAGTAGACGTCGAAGTTTATTCACAAGAACGACTACATCAGCAACGCCGCTATTATATCCGAGCCCCGCGTGAGGTTCTAGTTTTCGTACAGCATCGCTAACGAGTACGATTCGCCTCCAGAACCACTTGTCAACCTGGCCTTCCTCTAGGTTGATCATCCCGGCTTCTCCGACATGGAGGGCGAAGACATCACGTAGTGTCCAACCAGGGGCCATGTATAGATGCCCCCATTTTTCTAAGACCTTCTGCTTGTCTTCCTCGGTGTATCGAATTCGCTCGGAAGTCGGCTTATCGAGTGCTTCGTACACGCCGAACCACGCCTGGGAGTCACCGGTGAGGAGCTGCGTCGACACCCGTTCCGACGCGCATTCACGATTGACGTTCTTATCAAGACCAGGTGGAATGGGGATGTTCCCGAATAACATTCGGTAAGTAGTGACGTAGGGGCTTTTTGGCGTATGAGACTTGTCGGGAGGCGGTTTACCCTCCGCCATTGCCTGCATACACTGGCGGACCCTGCTGTGAACGCCATCTGCACCAATGACGATCGAGCCCTCCTCGACGGTGCCGTCCTCGCATACAACGCTTACTCCATTATCTGACACGTTCACGTTGACAACGCGCTTTCTGAGTTTGATGCGCTCTTTCGCGCTATCAGGGAGGTTCTGATACAGAGCTTCAATGAAGAGAGGGCGGTGTGTAACGCGTACACCATAGCCATGGCTGGGTTGCTGGCTATTAGCACCCTTACATCTACTGTGCTACCAAGGCCGACTTACTTTTTTTGTATTATAGTATTGGGGTCTATCTCGCTAAAGACGGACCCATCATCGGCAGACAGGGTAACGCCTCGGTTGATATCATTCAAAACGGGCTGGACCGCATCGAGCAGGCCGAGCTGGTCAAAGACACGAAATGTTGGCGGCCACAGATTCAGCAGCGAGCCGATCTTTGGCAGAAGGTTCTCATGTTGTTCTAAAATCACAAAGTCGATATCCGTCTTGGAGAAGATGTGCGCAGCGGTGAGTGACACGAGACCGCCCCCAACGATAACGACCCGAAACGGCTTCTGTGCCGCCGCCATTGTGAAACCTCTGCCGTGTTGCTTTTCAGGACGTGACGCAGCGGGTTGCAGAGGGTCTAAGACGTTAGATGTAGATAAATTGATCGACGGGTTCTAGAATGCAGGGGAGACAGTTCCTAGAAGCTGACAATAAATATAGGTGCTGAACCCGGTCTGCCGGTATATTCCGCCTTACGCGCAAAGGCCTAGACGATAATAGGTACCGGGTGGGTACCGTCCAAAAGGGGCAAGATGCGACCGTCAATTGGAGTCCCGAGGGTTGGAAACTCGGCGATTAAAGTTCCAACAGCATCACAAAACCAGGCTGTTGGTAGGCCGCATCGTTGGCCCTTGCATACGCTGAACGCGTATATTTTCGACGACTTCTTCTGGAGATGGTCGATGTGGGAATATTCGAAGCTTGTTATTACCTTCTACCTCCCAGCCTCCTAGGAGGTAGGGAAGATGGGAAGACCCGGAAATTGTCGAATAAGCACTAACACGACGCGCGACCCGGTATACGAAACGCCTCGGGAGCTCACTTAGTCTAGGACAGAATATATACATGTATCCGGCAATCCAATATCGTCCCCTCCAGAAAGCCGAGAAAGCCGCTCGCTCTTCCCATATATTCAACCCCGCAAGTAGCATAATGCTACAGTACTTCAAATCAAACCGGGCAGCCGGGGTACCTCTGTCTTTCAGCCAGCCACAATTGAATGCGAAGAGAACCAATAGCCAAGTCCTACCGCCTGGTCACTTACTCATCATTCACAGTTCGTCGGTCATGAAGGCGTGATGAGCTCAACCTCGTGTGCCACTGCTATACTTTGCTTGACTCCATGGCCATTAGCAACAACGTCGTTGCCTTGATATCTCACATCAAGGTCGCTTATCGCTCGAAACCCGCCGCGCACGCTGTCGGCCTCGTAGCCTTTTGCTCGGAGCACACTTGTCGCTACACGGGAACTGTCGCCATCATAGCACAGCAGCAAAATCCGCTTACCCTGCAATAATGGCAGCACCTCGGTCTGTGGCGTGCTGAAATAACTCTCTAGTTTCCGCCACAACGCTTCAAGCACGGCAGGATTTGAGAAGGGGCTTGGACTCGATGGGTCGGCGAATGGTAGGTTGGCAGAGCCGGGGAAATTGAACTCCTCGAAGTCGTTGAGTTGTCTGAGGTCAATGATAGACACTCCCTCTTTAAGGGAGATTGCTTCATTGATGCCCTCGTCGTTTGCCACGTCAAATCTGACGTCTGGAAGCGGCCCGTCTTGAGGCGCTACTCTCTTCACGTCCAAAAATAACGGAAGAGCAACTGCCGCATCTTTCTCCCACGCCTCATCATATCGGTAAAGGTCAACCTTCGTCAAAGGCTAGTTTTTGAGTCAGTACACTTTCTAAGATTTATTTATTTCATCAACACGCACCTCATTTGTGATGGACGGGAAGTATCCGTCACCCAACTTGTCGAAGTACTCATTGATGTACTGGTAGGGTAAGTCGCAGCAGAGAAATACACAG
The DNA here is from genome assembly GCA_022578955.1 of Hypoxylon sp. FL1857. Lineage (NCBI taxonomy): Eukaryota > Fungi > Ascomycota > Sordariomycetes > Xylariales > Hypoxylaceae > Hypoxylon > Hypoxylon sp. FL1857. The sequence goes on from MU400423.1 coordinate 92,569, forward strand.
TGGATTTCTCCGTCTGCACCAGCCAAGTCTTGGAGTGTTCCCGCAGCCTTTTGACTCTCGATGAACTGGAAAAGGCCCTTCAAGTTGAACCCCGAAGACGGGCCACACACAATTCCTTCGCGGCACAAGTCCAAAGACAATGAGAAGGAGTCATGCGAGCCGACGTGCTCGATGTGATCTACTGCTGATTTCCAAGGGAACTCGACGGGGGCTAGAAGGGCGAACGACCGAGGGCCTGGAACCCTGTCGCCGGCTGCTGTACAAACTCTACGCATTGTTAGTATGTCCTCTTTCAAGTGGAACTTTGAAGGCATTCAGACCCTAAGCGAAAGACCGATGGCTTGGCTTCCTTGAAGTATGAGCCTAAGCCCGTTATGGTGCCTACATGTCGTTAGCGAATGGCAGCCCTTACAGTGGCAGGCATGCCTACCTGATGTACCCATGCCAGCACAGATCAGATTGATCTCTGGAAGTTGTTTGAGGATCTGAGGGCCTGTCCATCTAATGTGCGATTTCCAATTCTACTCAAGTCAGTTGCAGCCGATCACGAAGAAAGAGACAGATGGGCCCGAACTCACATCGTCATTTTCGTATTGATTTGGATTAACGATGGTCTCGTTATCTTCTGCCATTCTTTCGGCAGCTCTGATACCACCACGCTCATCTGCCGGCTCTGGCTGAGATGGTCCACCGAAGAGTGTACTTATTCAATGTCAGCCAATCACCTCATCAGAAAGCTGATCACAAAGTCTCACATGTTAAGGCCAAAAAATTGCATCAATCGCAATTTGGCCATGCTTGTCTTGTTGCTCAAAAACGCACGCACATCTGGGACGCCATGGTATACTCGGGAGACGAGTGACATCGATATGACAGTCGAGCCTGAGCTGTACTCGATGATGGTGTTTGTCTTGCCCGGCACCACACTCTTTTCCAGGAGATTCAGTGCTGAGGTACCTCATCAGTATTGCAATACGTGTGGGCGATCGGGTTAGTCTGTTTACCTGGCATTGCCTTCACGTTGTTCGCCGGATGCATCGTCATCATCTTAGCGTATATCCTCACGCCATCGCGCCGGTACGGATTGAGCTTGTCGGGGATCTCCACAAGGGGTAGGGGAGGGGCCGAGTCGGGGTCGAAATAGTCCCGGACTGAGTTAGGGCCTTTGTAGACGTTGAGAAAGTTGTTACTCGGCATGGTCGAAGGTTATTTTGTCTGCTCGGACTGTTCTCTTCGCTACAAGAAGGGCTGACGTATCGTACCGGGAGAAGCTGAGAGGTAAGTGGTTGACGTGATGAGCAGCAGGTATAAATATTTAGCCCCTGGATCTACGCCCCGAATCACATTGCCGGGTTGATGTGGTGACTTTAGCATGGCTATGATATTACTTAGTCACACTCACATCTCTAGGCACGTCGCAATTCGCATCCAGGCCAATTACCCAACGGGATCCTGTTTCACAGACATGCTCCTGAGCACGTAACCTGGGCGAAAGGAAGTCTAGACTATTGCCTTTCCTCGGGTAACCAGCAAGGTCTCCTTCGTCAGATTCCTTGGCTGTCGGCCGATCTACATGTCGCGAACGTCGATGACTTGGACGAAAAGAGGAGTTGCCAGCCGCCGTCAACCAATATCCGCTAGCACGAGCAGGTAAGCTTTGAAAGAAACTTACTCTGTATCCGCATTCCTGGGCTGCCGTTGCATAGGTTACAATCTAGTGCCGATCCCTGTACGAGGCACTTTGAGGTCGTTTCCAACCAATGAGGCTGAGAGGCCCGACCCCTGACACCCCTAGCCATGTTAGTCTATGCATGACATGGTGGTAAACCTTACCCTTTAGGTAGCATCGAGGACGAATCCACACAGGCCCGTCACCTGGGCTAAATGTAAAATTTCCTCATGAAGCTTCCTATATGCAGTGCTTTGATACCAACGTCCCGCGCCCGTCCACTCGGCTGGGCAGCCTAAAGATCGTTCTCATTGTGCTTACACATGGGAATTGCTTTTAACTAGCTCGCTAGTGTCTAGGTGGATAGCTTCCACCGCCTTTCCCGGAGCCGGAACTCCACCAATCTTTCTTACCGATATATGAGTGACGTTAAAATCAACGCACCTGTCCTACGATCTGTAAGCTCATTATTACTTTAAAATATTTAGAAAGCGTATTCGTGCATTCTGTTTGCTTCAGGAAGTGAGATTACCTACCTACTCTAGGAGAACCTTTTCGTCCTTATTGGCGGGTCTGATCGACTTTCATCATCTCTCCGCCGCCATCAAGGTCCAATACCAAGCTATCCAACTTAACAGCGTGTATAAGCGTGGCAAGGGTGTCTTTTCCCAGCAGGTTATATGGTAGCAATTCTTCGTCGCTCCCTCACTCGAAATCATCCCCATGACAAACTGGACGCTCAATTGAATCGTCTTTTGAACCGAACATCCCACGCACTAGCAATCAACCATGGAGAAAGGTGTAGTGGAACGTCAGCCCCAATCAGATGGCCTCGTCGACGTCGCTGTCGAGGGAGAGCAGCCGAGAATAGCCGAGCCCAAGGGTGGTGGCATAGATAGCGAAACTGAAGTCAAGCACGTCTTCAATGAACAGACTAACTATGTGCCGAAGAAGACGATCATCACTGTAAGCTTACCCATGCTGCAACTCACCCGCATGCTAACTTGTACAAGATATTTCTCGCCTGTGCTAGCGTCGACTTGCTAGCTCTTATGGACCAGACTACACTAGCGGCGAGCTTGTACATCATTGCAGATTCGCTGAAGTCGAGCGACCAGGCATCGTGGATTGCCAGTGGGTACTTCATGTAAGTACTTTTCCCTTCTGTCATCGGTATAGAGTATGAGGCTAAACCCTTCGGTAGAACTTCGACCGTCGGTCAACTGCTGTACGGACGACTCTCGGACATCTGGTCTCGCAAAGTAATCCTGCTCATTGGACTGGCTATCTTCTTCATTGGATCCCTAGCATCGTCCCTCTCCCAGTCAGTCACGCAGTTGATCATCTTCCGTTGCTTCACAGGCATTGGTGGCGGTGGACTGATGACTATAGCCCAGACTATTGTCAGCGACGTAGTACCGTTGCGGGAGAGGGGCAAATACCAAGGCATCCTGGTATGCGGATTTCCCAACTCCGGAGTTTCTCTGACTAACCACTTTCCAGGGCGCGGTCGTCGCCATAGCGAACGGGATCGGACCCGTGATCGGCGGCGCCCTTTCTTCTATCTCGGAAGACTCTTGGCGGTGGATCTTCCGTCTCAATTTGCCTCTTACCTTGTTGACCACCTGCTGTGTCATCTTCATCATGCCCCTGAAGAAGGTCGAGGGAGACTGGACAGTGTAAGAAGTTGTTTACCCTACGTGGAGCCGTTCCACATGCTAATTGATGTTCAATAGAAAACTGAAAGCTGTTGATTTTCTCGGCATCATTCTTACTTTGGCTGGCGTCTCCGTCCTCATGCTTGGTTTGACATGGGGTGGTTCTGAATATCCATGGGACTCGACAGCTGTCATTACAACCTTAGTACTAGGGTTCGTTCTCTGTGTCGCATTCGTCGTATGGCAGTGGCGGGGACCACGGTATCCCCTAGTGCCCCGTGAGTTTTCCTTAGCTATTGATTATTGATACACGGCCGATTATTAACAAGCGCCATAGTGCACATTTTCAAGTCTAGGATCGTAAATGGCGCATGCCTTACTATGGCCATCAATGGATGGAATTTTGTCGTCCAGGTTTACTATGTGCCCACGTTCTACCAGCTTGCGTATGGTTACTCAGCGACCAAGGCTGGTGCCATGCTGCTGCCGATAACCCTCATCCAGACGCTTAGCAGCACATTATCTGGTCTTGTAGTTCACTGGGTTGGCAGATACAGAGAATGTATCTTATTTGGTTGGGTCTGCTGGGCCATCGGCCTCGGCTTAATGTCAACGCTGGATGAAAATTCGGGCCTTGGAAAACAGATCGGATATGCAATTATTATCGGCGTGGGAGTTGGAAATACGCTTCAGCCGTAAGTCCTTGAAACTATGTATCGTGAAGGACGTTTGGTTAATTGCTAGTTTATAGGGCGCTTATAGCTTGTCAAGCCGGAGTAGAGCGACGGGATATGGCTGTTGTGACATCTTTTCGAAAGTAAGAACTCGTTCTTCTCATCACGCGCTTAGCTAACGGCAATCCACAGTTTCGTACGAAATCTGGGTGGGACATTCGGCCTCGCTATCTGTGGAACTCTGCTGTGAGTAATTGCTCGAAGATATAGTCATTGGACAAGCTTCGAATAACTAACCTTACCTAGGAATAATATCCTGGCGAATTCTCTTTCATCTCCGAATACGAATCAGGGTGATTTGAAAGACCTCCTTAGCAGCCCACAATCTTACCTATCGTCTCTGCCCCTAAAAGAAGCTCAGCAAATCCGCTCAATCCTCGTTCCTGCGTATCGCCAGGGGTTCAGAGTAATATTCCTCGTCGGAGCGTCCCTAGCTGCCTTAGCATTTGTTATTGCATGGTTCCTTATGCCTCAAGTCGAGCTGAGCCGTCCCGATGATGAAAAGCTTAAAGAGGAAGGCCGAAGACAGCACGCAGCAAAGCAGAATACACCGGCCCCTTGACGCCGGCTATAATCTTGACTATTCAATATGCTCAATAGATCGCATAGCAGCCCAACCTCATTAGACCGATACATATACAAATTAATAATCCATTTATCGCCGCTTAAACGAGGGTGATATCCTGTATGTCCCATAAACCCTTCCTTCGCCCTTCGACCAAATCAAGATCTACAAGTCCGGGCACCCAACAGCAACCTACAAACTGATAAAGACTTCTGGCCCGGTCAATAGGCCGTAATATGAAAGGGACCCCCAAGCCGACGAATGCACATACCCTATCCCCGAGGTGCAACTCGCAATTTATACCTGTACTCCCCATCAGACCTGACGTTGTGATGAAAGGCCTTCGAGAGTCACAATCTCTCCCAAGTGTCGAGTCCAGACCCGCCACCACACTAATGAACATAGGGTTGTCTTCTGCCAATGTCAGTTCGTTTTCCCGATTCGTTATTAGATCGTAGTGTCGGCCTAGCTCTGACTCGTCGGTCGGTAGTATGTGAAGTAGTGCCTGTTTCCACGCCTCACGTCGTTCAGCCAGTGTCGAAAATATCTCGTGTGCGCAGTCCTGGCGCTCCATCTCGTCTTCCCACCCGATTAAACGTGAACGAATGAGATTAGCACGCTCTACCATAGATGAGTCTAAAGTGTGTTCAAAACGCTTCCCAATATGGGAGATGCCATAGTCGAAAAAGCTGCCCTTGATTGTCATTCGACGAAAGTCGGCCGAGAAGCGTGGCGGATTTGACGGTGGCTCGGTGCCATTCAGTTCGTAGGTTTGCATGTGCAATGAGATGCCACTAGAGAGCCTCGAAGCAGCTGGCCCTTGCAAGTCGGCCGTCCAGGTCGACGCCCACGACGGCAGGCCATCCATTGAGCTCGCAATAGAGCAGAGGACATGAGCGAGCATACCGCCCTGGATCATAAAGAGAGTCAAGTCCCTAAAAATATCTGCGACCGGTTTCGTATAGTCGACCTGAAGCAACTTCTCATTACGCAAGTCTTCCCCGACTAGTCCTAGGATTCCGTATAGTCTGTCCCTCTGTTCCGTCCACTCAAAGAAACGAGTCTGCCAGAGTAAATCAGCCAGCTCAAAGTGGACTGGCGACCGAGATTCTTCTCGCAAGGCAGTACTACGGGTTCGCATCCAGCATCGCTGTACTCTATCCATCCTAGCGGCGCTGCTCAATCGCCAAAGATGTGTGTGTAGACCGAGTTGAAGCCTGCGTAGGGCATCTACAGCTAGTGCAAGTCGATCCCAGCTTATCGAATGATCACCGTAGATCATCGTGGCAGTTGTTGCGAGAGCTATTTCCTGAAGAACCCAAATGCGACTGAACCATGGGCGGGAGAAGAATCTGTTCAGTATCATTAACCCAGAGATGGGATCGCCCGTCCCGTCTAAGATCTTAGCGGCGGCATCGCAATCTTCAGGATCTGCACTCGCCAGCGAATCTAGCAAGTCGTGGGTCTTCTTACCCACGCCAGGGCAATCTATCGGGGTGGCATGCCCAGGCTCCAGCTCGGGGCCTAGCCATACGATGACGCGCTCAGCGCGACTGTAGATCTCGCGCATGCGGCGAACCTCCTGGTTTCGCTCTTGGATGCTAGTTTGGTTGATGCATATCGCATCTATCCAGATGAGCCTCTTCTTGTTCTTAAGTCGCAAAACACGTAACGCGGCTTCCAGGTTCGTCGTCACTTGAAAGGGGTGGCTGTTTAGCGTGATAGGAGTCGTGATCGTGGCGTCGCCCCATACGTATGAAAGCGCTTCATACTTGGGGCCATTGGTCTTACTCCCGATGAAGGGGAAGTGCTCTACCGTGCATTTGACTTTCTTTTGACCCCGACCTGGAAGGATAGTCACTAACCGGATCTGAGAACCGTTTGCAGGCAAGGGCTTATAGCTGATAGTATTAGCGGACTTCTCCATCGCAGCAATCTATACCCGCTGTTGCACACAGGTAAGGATCAAGGGCTGGCAGTTCTCACTAGGTTGACGCTGTGACACAGTGATAATTTATTCTGTCAGCTCTCTGCACAGCCTCCTAGTGCTTGCTGCCTTGAGGGGGGTGACATTTTCCTCAGCCCCTCACCAGAACTGACACGTCAAATAGGCAGTGCGCTCACAGCCCAAAGGCGTACCGATCTCAACTTCGTTATGCGACTGTGTTAAATAGCATCTCTATTGAACCATAAAGTAAAATGGATGAGTTAGGCTGGGGAGGGTAAGTCTAGTAGAGTGGAAGCGACGAAACTGTAGGCGCTTTCTCGGGGCGACACAAACAATCTATCCAATTAGAAAGGGGACGAATGTCAGAGAGGACCCGATTGTTCACCAAAAGGCTTCGCTACATGTCATGATATAGCGGCAGAATTAACTACCACCACTATCAGACATTGCGACTAGTAAGTAGAGAATGGCATCCCACTTTATAAAACGAACACCTAGAAGCCGACTATGTCAATCTGCCTACCTAGAGGTATAGTAATAAGGAGGAATTGGTGAGTTAGGACTGAGCTTGTACTTATCAATTTAAAACCCCGAAACGCCGCGACGCCGGTACACACCCGTCCGGGGTGCCGTTAGGAGGTACACAGGAGGTATGTATGTCTTGGGGCATCGGCCGGTACTTGATCTCGCCATCCACCATCCACTGTAATGCATACGTTAACTTACATAATGTAAGGTATCCTCTTCACGAAGTAACATTCATGTTGTAAAGCTTCGAAAAGATACCCGATCATCGATAGAGCGCTTTCTGCGTTTGTCGTGGTTACACTACATATTGCTTCCAAGGCACAGCTTGCTGAATTATGATTCGCTCAATTTTCCTTGTTCTAGGCCTGCAGTGCAACTTACCGTCGCATACCCCACGCACGGCGCCGAGAGGAAGCTATAGCTAGAAGATAAGATCGTTTGGAGCATGCATTATTAATATGAAGCGGGCATAGGGACTCCATGGTCTTCGTCTACTTCTCGTCGCCTTTGTTACAAGATCCATTACAAGCATCACAACTCAAAATCACGTCCATAAACTCCTTAAATCTTAGGCGCTCTGCAGAAAGACCAGTATGTCGGTTGTTCAACTGGGTGCCTCTGAAAGACCAGTCACCGAGGATGAACTACAGCCAGTGGTCGCAAAGGCCGGGTTGACGCTCTCCAAACCTCTCCTTCGGGATTACAGTACGTTGATATCTGCATTGGACGCTGCTATTGCATCTCTACCGGACGATAAGAGTGTCCTACCACGCCCTGATCTTACCAAGTATCCGCGTACGGATACCCATATCCCCGAAGATAATGAATTAGGTGCATGGGCAACAAAGGCAAGGTCTATTTGATATGATCCGGGGATGTCCTATTAAGACGTTTAGGTGACTGCGAAATGCACGAGCCCAACAAGCGACCTGCTCAAGGGCCTGACTGTAGCACTCAAAGATAACATGGCGTTTGCTGGAGTTCGGTGCACGAACGGCACTTCAATGGTGGATTGGGTTCCAGAGATCGATGCGACGATCGCGACGAGAGTAATGGACGCTGGAGCTATAATCATCGGCAAAGCTGGTAAGATTTCTTGCTCATGTTTCTGTCCAACATTGTACCTGGTGCTTGTTACTAAGATGTTAGCTTGCGAAAACTCGTGCCTTGAAGGAATGTCTGGTACCGCTATGACGGGACAGGTCCATAATCCGTACGCAAAGGGTTACAGTGCTGGAGGCTCGAGCAGCGGCTCCGGACGCCTAGTAGCCACTGGATCCGTCGATCTCGCCTTCGGCTGCGATCAGGGCGGCAGCATCCGTATCCCAGCTTCGTCGTGTGGCATTGTTGGCCTCAAGCCGACTTGGGGCTTAGTCCCATACACTGGAATTCTGAGTTTGGATGCTACTATTGACCACGCAGGACCGATGACGAAGAACGTCAGAGATTGCGCTTTATTCCTTGAGGCCGTTGCAGGGCCAGATGGGTGGGATGATCGCCAACCGCCATTCGGACTTGAGGGGGATAAATTGAAATTTGTAACCCCTGTTGATGCTTTACTTGCCAAGGAGTCGTCTAGCATGCTTGAAGGGGTCAAGATCGGTGTTCTGAGTGAAGGCTTTGAAATTCCTGGTCAGGATCCTAACGTCGTTGAATCCATCAAGTCTGCAATTGAGAAGTTCAAGTCCCTCGGAGCCATAGTAGCCCCTGTTTCCATCCCTCTACACAAGGAAGCGCCTCTACTTTGGACATGCGCTTTACCGTTATCGGGTGGCCGACAGTCCCTGCTCGGAGATATGGACGGGAGAAAGCAGCTCTACTTGACGGACCGGGCTGAATTGGTAGGACCTAAGCTAACCCAAGCTCAGTTTGACGCTCTTGGGCCGGGAGCATCTAATATGTATATTGGATATTTGTGGATCCAAGAGAAATATGGTGCCAAGGTGCAGGGGAAGTCTATGAATCTCCTTAAAGCAACCAGCGTAAGAAGTCATCCATAATACGCCATCGGCTTGGATTCACTAATCGAACATAGGATGCCTACGACAGAGCTCTAAAGGAGTTCGATGTGCTCGTCATGCCTACCCTGCCTTATCCACCACCACGACTACCCGAGCCTGAGTCGAATAAGGGTCCTCTGGACTTCTTAACCAGGACAATAGGCCTGGTCGCCAATACGTGCCCTTTCAATAGTGAGTAGAACAACGTGATTCCGATGCCACAGAGAATGCTAATACTATACGTAAAGATTCAGGTCATCCCGCCCTTTCGCTCCCAGTCGGCTTTGTGCCCGCTCGCGAAGATCCGAGTGTGAAGCTTCCCACAGCTGTGCAGATAGTTGGTCGCAAGTACGCAGACGTCGATTGCCTAAAGGTCGCAGCCGCATGGGAGAAGAAATTCGACTGGAAAACTCTCTGAAGAGAGCAGCGAACGAGACCATCTATCACCCCTTTTCTGACGATGACTACGTGAACAAGAGTATAACCGTCGATTTAACTGATAATATATTCCGTAACGTAGATAGTTGATTATAATTTATCTTGTTAATTAATAGTAGATAGGTACCTAACGTAAGGTATAACCCCAGAGGACCTATGTTAGGTAGTAGACAGCCCAAATTGGACCAAGCCAATCATTGTCTATCTAAGGTTAGGACTATACTGCCATAGTCGGACTGCGGCCAGCTCAGGCTCAATCCCGTATTCATCAAGGTCGATCCGGACCAAATCTGTTCCCAAGTTCCGTTGCTAACCTTATACTTAGCGTTCGCGTCCAGGCCTTGCAATTTCAGAGGGGGTGGTAGGGGCTTCAGGGCTGACCGAATTTGGAAGGCGAATAGAACAGCAGAACCATGATCTGGAGAGACAAACATAGCTGCAGGCCAGTTGGACTGATCCGGGAGCGCGAGACGGTAAAAATCACCATTGATCACAATGGGATTGATCTTTTGTTGGGTGGCAATCAGCGTTGGGATCGCATCGAGATCTTCTTGATCCAGTGTCGAGGGATCTAATTCTAACCCAAAGGATCCGCACATAGAGGCCACTGCTGCTCGGAAAGCCAACGGAGTAGTCCGGCCGGTTTGGCCGTTAGGGACAGCACTGACGTGACAAGCCATTGCAGAAGGCGGATAGGGATAAGATGTCCCGAATTGAATGTACAGGCGCTCTAAACCATCCGTATCATCGCTTGTCCAGCTCTGTGGCCAATAATGGAGCAATCCAGGATCGAATCTCCCTCCTCCAGAAGCGCACCCTTCCCACAGAATCTCCGGATGAGCGGTTGTTAGGTTATCAATAACTCGATATAGTCCTAACATATATGCGTGATTCGCAGAAGGCGACGGCATCTCGTGCATACCACGGTTATTATCCCACTTGATATATTCAATAGGGGCAGAATCGAGTAATATTTCTATGACTGTGATGATATACTCTTGTACTTCCCGGAGGCCGAGGTTCAGCACGAGTTGATTCCTTTGAAGTGTACGGTTATGGGTGCCCGCGTGCATACACCAATCAGGATGCTCCTTATAAAGATCGGACTCGGGGTTGACCATTTCTGGCTCGACCCATAACCCGAATTTCATGTGCTCTGAAGTGTTCTTGACAGTAATATTATCCACTTGTTCAACATAAGGCGCGAGACCGTCGGGGAACTTTGCAGGGTTGGGTGTCCAGTCGCCTAGACCTAGACTGTCATTGTTCCGTGGATAATCCGTACCAAACCATCCATCGTCGTTGACAAATAGAGTACAGCCGAGTCCCGCAGCTTGTTCAGCCAATTTAACCATTGAAGACTGGTTGAAATCAAAGCCAAGACCCTCCCACGAGTTCAGGAGTGGTGGTCGGGTTTCAAAAGTGTAATTCGACCGAGACAAGTGATTCCTATAGAGTGAATGGAAAGATCGGGACATGCCACCCAACCCCTGTTCCGAGTAGACAGAAACCACTTCGGGTGACGCGAATGTCTCTCCCGGAGCTACAGGCCATGACAGATGTAGGGGGTTCAGACCAAGGAGAACCCGCACCCAACCAGTCGACCAGCGCTCAACGTCGGCGGAGAATGAGCCCGTATAGACCAGAGAGTATCCCGTTGCCGTACCTAGAGATTCGGTGGTGCTCGGAGACGCTAGAGCAATAAATGGGTTATGGAAGTGAGATGAGTAGCCTGCTGACGAGCGGAAGCTGGGCATACTTATTAGCTGCGGCCTTAGAGGCCAGAATACATCTAGGAAGTTTCGCTCACCCTTGTTCTCCATATACCACTGGTCTTCGATTGATGCGCGCCTCAGCTGCCCAATCGCCGTGGAGATCAATCATCTCCAACTCCTCGTTCGGTAGATCAACGCTCCAGCTACTAGCTCGTAGCACCGTCACGTCTTTACTTCCATTGTTCGTAACTCTAAAGCTACGAGCGATAGCATTATACCGAGGGAAAATAGAGTAATAAAGATCTGCCGAAACGTCCGAGTAGTTATCGTATAAATGCACAGTGAGGGTTGATACATCTCCTTCGTCGCCGTATGTGGCCGGCAAACCAGGGAGGGGCAGTTTGCCTGCAGCGACATCGTAGCCTTTGTAGGAGAATGTTGATACGGTATCACCGTCAGAGTGCTGAATATGAATTGCCGGTACTCGGAAATCCCCGCGACCGAGATCAGGAAATTCACGCCGGCGATATGTATATGGGCCGCCCCATCCTGATACCACCCCATCGAAGTCCGGAACGGTCTCGGCGGCATAGGCTCCCCAGTGGTCGTGGACCAAGTCCAATGTCAATGGATCTACATGGAATTGGTAGGAGATATTGGAGGAAGCCAGCTTGAAAGACGGTCCATCCTCGTCCACAGAAATCCCTAGAGAGTGGATTAGTGACTTCAATTGGTTATTATTTGAAGGCAATCGAATAACAGAAAAGAGACGTTACAGTTTACTTCATCCTGGCACAACACCAATAAGGGAAACATACACCCTAGGGCGTTCGATGCGAGGAGCTTTTGAGCCCTCATGCTGCTTGACCTTGCTAAAAAGACGCTGGAAAGGTCAAGCATTCCGGTCCTCACCGGCTGCATGAGAGATGCATTGTTTATGTCTCTTTGATCCTTCGGCTCTAATTAAAGCGACCAACTCCGGGCTCCCGGGAAAATAGGCACTTCACGTTAGCTGCAGCTACAGATTCGAATCCTTCCTTTAGCTCCGGCCTGGATGAAGATCACAGACTAATGGCTGCCATAATAAGAAGCCACTGGAGAATATGATGACAGTTAGAGAGAATAACTCCACGTCTGACTAACTAAAAAGATGCAGAATTAGGCTGGTATGTCCACGCAGCAGCATGGTGCTGTAGTATTCATACGACCTTAGGCAGCCCATCTTAGCTACTCCGCACAGCGCACTCTGCCCCTAAATGCCCGTCAAGGATTTAGTGATGAGGAGCCATGCGGGGAACGAGGTAACCCAGGCTGGCAGGCTGCGAAGCTCGTAGATGAGGGGCACCCCGGTATAGGGTTGGGGGTTGGCAGGGTTCTTTTGGTGCTGATCATCATTCAACAGGCCGCCTCAGTTGACAATACACCCAGCCACTCGTCCCAAAATCGAAAGGATACTGCTCTACGAGACACAGTTTCAGGATACATGTAGCCAGCTCAAATATACCATAAGATCTGCTATAATAACAGCGCCAAAACGAGTTTCGCTAATTTGAATCCATCTTTGGCCCATGATGGTAAAGTTAGCATTCCTCAATGACTTTGAAGAAACCTAAGGCTCGCTGAAAAACGCTACCCCCTACGTGCTGCCCATAGAATGCCTTTTAACAAATGATCCATGAATTCCCGATCATTATACGCTTCGTTGAAATGACCGAGAGATGTATAGAAAGAACGCCCGCCGTCAAACTCCCGGCACCACGCAAGTGGATGGTCTTCACCCATCTTACCCCCTTTATAAGCCTTTTCGTTGATGGATAACAGCACGTTCACCTTCGCGCGGGGGTTGACATTGAAGTTATACCACTCATCGAACCATTCCCATTTCTCCGGTAGGCCAGATACGATGACATGGTCTCTATTCTCAACAGTCAAGACCCCGTGCTGCGGCGCTGGGTGGTCTGTGAACACAGCACCGATGAGCTCGCCATACCAGGGTTCCGTCGTCATACCTGCCGCGGCACAGTGAATCCCCACGAACCCTCCCCCGCCTCTCACGTAAGTCTGAAGCGCAGCCAACTCTCCTTTACTCAGAAAGTCGCCGCTTGTCTGCAGGAATATGACAACTGCATATTTTGAGAGGTTCTCGACGTTGATTTGCGATGCATCCTCCGATGCATCGACGGTGAATGCGCCGGATGAGATTCCGAGTTGGCTGACGCCATCAATCCTCGCAGCGATCGATTCGTGTCGATAACCCGCCGTCTTACTCATAACAAAGACAGCAAACTTGTCAGGAGTCATGATCGGAAGAGAATAGATCAATTTAACTTCAACTACCGAGTGGTATTAACGGAACAGTAGGGAGCAAAATTGGAGAACAGCGTCGCTTGGATTGTGAGTAGGCCGGTAACTAAGGCACTTCTTTGTTCGTCCTTGGCGCCGCGAGACCAATTTCTCAAATGCAACGCCATCGGAGTGGTCAGGGTGATCAGGTACTCATCCAATCCGATTAGGATTTTGCTCTCGTTCTAGACTCGAGAGGCTTCATCACAACCAAATCTGTGTGGTTAGACTGGTGGACTATTTTGGCAAGCGATGCGTCATAAGCAGCTTTCAGGTATGCAAAGATCGCCCCCACCGCGAAATGAAGCCGCAGATATCAGGACTCTTCCCATCATCACACACGGCTCCCCGTGTGACTCACTAACGCCACCGCATTGATGTGTATGGACATATCTCTAATTCAACCTATAAAGCTATAGGCTCAAACATCCGAGCCTTGATTGACTTTCAATGTAGGCGATTTCCTAGTACTTACACGCATCGACCATTCTTCTCGGCCAGTATAAGGTGCCACCGTCTCGAGGTCCGCGCAAATTCAAGCGGTCGTCTTGTCGTTAAGTCCTTGTGCGTATTAGACCAATCAATCATGGCAGTACAAAACAATGATCCAGCGGGTGGAGCGTCTTCGGCACCCCTGAACGGCAACGCAGCAGCTGAACTCGATGACGACTACTACGAATACGATGAAAACGACCCCGAGATGCTGGATCCGCAGAGCCGCGAGGATGCAGGCTACTTGGAAGGCGAGCACGACTTTCGATTTAAGAAGTTGAATGAATTAATCCAGGCTCGCATTACTGAGCCCGCTGCCACGATTAGACCGGACAAGCCATACAACAACGTCCCTTCTCGAGAGTTACACAACAAGCAGCAGAGAGTAATATGGCAGCGGATAAGAGAAGAAGCTAACAATGATGATGGTATTCCCACTGCGCTGTTCTCGCCTCCGCGGACATACATCGAAGTATGTGTATCAGAATGGCCTCGTATGTATCATTATTGCTGCCCCTGCGACATCGCCGACACTGCCTGCGAAGTCATTAAGATCCGAGCACCCAGGGACTCAAAAGATGGGATTACGAAGGATATGTTCATTCAACAAGTGAGCGAAGCATTCTATGGTCGAGATACAGGTGAAGGCAACGAAGGCGAGGGCGACGGTTACCGGATTGGGGGCGAAGACGACAGGCCGGTCATTGACAATTTCGACTATATGATACAAGGTTCAAGTCCTGAAGGCAAGGCCAATATCATGGGACATATCTTCGCGTTAACGAGGGGGATAGTGCCAGACCCGACCCGTGGAACCTGAGGCTGGAACCGGAAACGTACTCTCATAATATGAAATGGGGGTTGGTCTTTTTCAATAATACGCTCTAAGCAAGCTATCCAGCGGGCCGAGTCTTCTTATTAGAAAGTAAATAACGACGAGATAGTAGATATCACAATATCTTTCCACGATAGTAGCTTAAACGTTTATAGGCTCTATTTGTGAGGCTACAGACCTAATGAATCGATCCGAATTTAGTTCGTTCGAACTGAGAGGCTACTCGGCTGGTATATTTTCTAATATCCTAATTCGAAGGTGAACATGCTTCTCCCGATGGTCACTGACGGCGTCTAAACTTGCATGACGATGTTAGTAGCTAAAATGAGCACACGACAGAGTAACAGTATGGGATCAGGTAGAAATATCTATTCAGGGTTCAGTTTCCCGCTCAATGTTACTTGGGGATATATTTCTTATCAGAAGGATAAGTCAGTAATATGTCTTTCTCGGGTCTCATCCGAGGGATTTAGTCGCGGCTCATGAGTGACGCCCCATACCGTCGGATCCTTCGCGAGAGTTACATTTCGATATAGTCTAGTTCGGAGAGGCTGTGCCATACGCTTACCCTAGATACCTAATCGACGATGGGCATATTAGCCTTCTATGGTGGCCAAGCAACTATGCGACAAGGGTCACAATCCTCCCATACCGACAAGTCTGAGATCTTCAATATAGATAGACGTAATTCCTAAAAATATGATCGTTGGCACTTGGCACCGACGTTAAAAGAAAGTTGAGTCCATGTTAGCTGTGGCTTAAAATTCGCAGCTTATCTTTCTAAACAACTCGCCCTACCTACCTACCTACCATTCATTCAGTCTTCGAATATTAGGTATAAATATCTCAGCAAATGTATTTCGACTATCAATCACCTTACCAAACTTCATTCCGTTTGTTACTTCTCCCCTATTAATTCTGTCGGCGCCACCCCTCAGACATATTACCATGTGGGTGGAAGGCAGTGAATCGTGGCCGCTATCGCAGTTTAAGGGACCGTATGCCCCTACTGTGGACCTATTGATATTAAGTTCGGTATTCAGCGTGGTAGTATCGGCGATATTGGAAATGATGCTCCTATTCGTACTACGGAACAAGTCAAAACGAGTAAGAAAAATATATAAATACATAGGTAAATTATGGTCCGACTCTGATAAAACCGTATTATAGACAAAAGCATGGCTCAGGTACACGTTATACCTCATACTCTCTGCTAATGCTCTCCTCGCCTTCGCGGCTTTCCTCTGTGCATCATTGCGCGGCGCCACATTCGAGGAGGCACACGCCAGCAAGACCAGCAGGATAATCCCTGACGGGTATGGTCATCAACGTGGGCCGCAATTCTGGACTTGGAATCATAGTGAGCATACGCTTGGTGTCTCTCATGGCCAGAGCTCACCATGCCACCGGCGGATAGTGCCCCTGTCCCGCTGGCTTAGCCTCCTAATATCCCTTTTCTCTACCATGCTTTCAGTTTCGGCCTGGTTGGATTTTCGAGAACAAGATCGGCACGAGTTAGAGATGTCGGAGTTGAATGAAGAGTCGCTCAGTGAAAAGGGGCTTATCTCTATTTAGACATTATGCAAATAATAGAAAAGAAACCTGTTTTATAGCAGATGAAATGCTATTCATAATCGATACTCTGATAGTCGTGGTCACAGTAGTTCTAACTACAATCGTCACTTACCTTTATCTACCTACCTAAGTACTCTTTTCTTAAGCGGGAGTTGCTCGATCTACACTTGTACATAGGTACCTTGAGATACACGGCGATGAATATAAACCGGGAAAGGTATAGCAGTATCCCGTTTCCACGAGAGTAAGCTAAATCGGATTACCTAAAGCGGTGCGAGTATGGGTTCAGGACTGTTCCGATACGCAATAATTTGGCCCTATGAGGCAATCAGCTCTCTTTCAAGCTTTCATCTTTCAATCCATCGCGTGCTTAGGTACTTGGCGCTTGGCGTCATCGTCTCACACGGTAGATCGACGCTAAGGTAACAAGTTCCTTGTTTGAAGGGTCTCGCTGACGGCCACTAACATTTATATAGCCGTTGTTAGTTTCGATATAAATGCCTACTGAAGTTCCTACCTGGTAGCTTCAATTCAAAGACCTCCGATGTCACAATTCCAATTGTGCGACGATGTACAGTTTAAAAGGTGGTACCTAGCTTAAGTTACCTACCTCCTACACCACAGATACATGTACTTAATTCCCAGTTTCTTGTAGTTAGGTACACTACCCGAGGTGGTAGGTCTGGTAGTCCTTCATCCCCACTCAAGCAAGTTGCCTGATAGGGTGCAAGCGACAATTGTTTCGGGCTTATTGCTCGGTTAGTCGGCATGCTACCGGAGACTCAGCCTCAACCAGTAGGGTTATTGATTCCTGGAAACCGGTGATCAGCGTGCCAAGTTTGACCCAATATCGAGGCCGAGCCACTTTGATCTGCCTTGAAAAAGATCACACTATGCATCCGCCCAAATCCTGAAATGCGGGGAGAAGACCAACAATCCCCCGTGTCTAGGCCAGAACTAGTGCATGACGGCGTTAACCGGTCAGCTAATCTGATCCTCACTTGACGACATCATCTTTGCCATCAAAATCATTTACGTACTCGTAACAAGTGTCGTACCCAGTATCGCCTCGTACATGCTCAGTCTCCCTTGATAATCACGAATATACTAAGCATATGGGAATGCTACGCCGTACAAGTACTTGTATCATCGTGGATCTAAGCAGCATAGCAATGAGTGTAAGGGATAGCAGAAATATGGGCAAGTGAAGTAAGTAACCCTTTTGTCCCGGTAGATGTAAAGCTCGTGAAACGTCTCGATGGAATGTGGCTGACCATTCGGATAGGGCGGCCTAAACAAGCACCATTAGTGGCCATCATTAGCTTTTGACTCGTCATCAACGCCGCCCCAGGTACTGCAGCTTGACTGCGAGACGGACTTGATTGGCTTCAAGTACACAACTAGGCCGTCCCATCGTCTTGGCCCTGATCTTCGACATCATGACTTCATCGAGTCTTTGTTTTGAGCGACGACCCCGCGATGGTCAGTGGCTGCCGCCATGGAGAGCCTTCTTAAATGAAGGACATACGCCCAAGTTGCCTCCCGTCTCCAAGGATTGAGATTACTCCACCGAACGCCGTTTGTGAGACACCTGCTGCATCTCACGATCACTGCTGCTTGCATACCACTCCCGCTGTCGACCAGTCATTATGCAGTACAAGCAACTCCTTCCTTTGGCACTGGCTTCCGTAGCCTCTGCCCAGACACCGAGCTTGACCGATGCTCTAGGTTCTCAGAACTCGACCTTGTCCTCTCTGAATGGTACGTTAATACACTTATCCCCCCGAGACGGATTCATGTCTGATATTCAGTAGCCCTTCTTGGGTCGAACTCTCAGTTTGCGGACTCCCTCAACAACTTGCAGAATGTCACCATTCTGGCCCCGAACAATGACGCCTTAGGTGCTCTAAACGACACTACGTCTCTACTCACTGACCCCGGCTACCTCCAAGCACTACTGAGCTACCATGTCCTCAACGGCACTTACCATAACACAAGCTTTACGAACCAGTCCATCTTCATCCCTACAACCTTGACTAATTCGACGTACACCAACGTGACTGGCGGACAGGTCGTCGAGGCAAGGCTTTACGACAACAACGTAACATTCTTCAGCGCCTTGAAGCAGAATGCTTCTATCGTCACCCCTGTACGTATTTTAACGAAATGAAGAGATTCCTATAGCAACTTCTAACAATGGACTAGAACGTCAACTTTACTGGCGGTACAATCCACGTTATTGACCGACTACTTTACATCCCTCAGAACGTGTCGGAGACTTTGTCCAGCGCAAATCTCACTGCAGCTGAGGGCGCTATCAACACGGTCGACCTAACTGACTCAGTTGACATCACGCACGACGTTACCATCTTCGCACCTGACAACGACGCATTCAATGCTATTGGCAGCATCATCGGCAATCTCAGCTCTGATGATCTGACCAACATCGTTGGCTACCACGTTGTCAACGGCTCCGTTAACTACAGCACACAGCTGCAGAACACTACTCTCACTACCGTCAACGGACAGAACATCACCATTACCGTGGAGAATGGTACTGTCTACGCCAACTCGGCCAAGGTCACTGTACCCGATATCCTCTTGGCAAACGGTGTCGTTCACGTCATCGACCAGTAAGTTCTTCTTCCATGCTCACAATCCTGTGCGATCTGTCACTGACACGTGGGCAGGGTTCTCAACCCCAACAACACCTCTGCAACTCCTGACCCTAGTGCTACGACTACCACACCCGCGTTCACAAGCGCTAGCTCTGGAACCGCCGGCGTTCCTTTCACTAGCGGAATTACGACGCCGAGCACCACCTTCCCGGCTGCCACGTCGGCTGGCGGCTCCGGTGAGTCCTCCAGCTCTTCGGGCGCTGCGATGCCCATGAAGACTGGTGCTGTTGGTGCTGCTGCTCTGTTCGGCGGTGCCGCTGTTTTCGCCAACCTCTGAGGAATGGATTCGGCAGTAGTGAGAAGCTACATGAAGTAAACGCGATCACGAGCTATGTGGGGGAATTATAATGAGGGAACTATTTCACTTGTATAATATTTAATTAAAACGCATCCCATGCGTTAGGTACTCATTTATACCATATAGCATTTGATATTTTTAGGTTGTAATGACACCTATTCCAATCGTTAACTCACAAGATTCTTCCATATTGAAGTTTCATGCAATCCAAAACCAGATCCTCTCCAAGAAATTCTTCGGCTTCACTTCCGGCCACGATCCTTCTAAACGGTCGATCTCTGCCTTGCCGCTCCACAAGTCCATGTCACTCAGCTTGACAAGTCTGGTCTTCTTGACAAACTTATAGCCTAGAAATAGGGCGGCAAAGATCGGGACGTCGATATAAGGGGGTACAAATGTCTTGGCGCTAAATTTTCCTGGGAAGAAAGCATCATAACCATTGAAGAAAGCGACAATGAGGCAGAAGCAGATGGCAAAGTACGCCAGGAAGGGCTGAAGCGGAGATTTATACGGCAGACTGTCGCGTGAGATGCCGTTATGGCGGAGGCCATAGTAGAAGCGTAAGTACGTAAGGCAGATAGATGACCATACAATTAGCGTCGAGACGGCTGAGATGTTGGAGAACCAGAAGAATACATCTTCGCCCTGGTTGTTCACGTTCATGTAGCATAGTAAGCTGAGCGCGGCGGTCGCGCCAACGCAAGCGTACGGGACACCCCATTTCTCATACCTAAGAAACCTAGGAGCCTTTCCGTCCAAGGCTGCGGCGTACAAGACTCTCGTCGAGGAGTAGAAGAATGAGTTGCCAGCGGACCAAGCTGAGGTGAGGATGACAGCGTTGATAATAGAAGGTAAGATCTTGATACCGCTATTCTCCATAGCAACGACGAAAGGCGATGCTGCAGCACCGGGAGCTGAATTCTTGATAGCATCTAGGAGTCGAGGGTCTTGCGACGACACGCATAGGGTGACAAGGAATATGGCGAGCACGTAGAAGAGGGCAATCCGCCAGAAAACTCGACGTATCGCTTTAGGAATGTTGCGTCTCGGGTTCTCGGTCTCACCACTCGCAATCACCACCATCTCCGATCCGCCATACGAAAATGTAGCCTGGATGAATACCTTCCAGAACGCGAGGAATTTTCCGAGAGACCCGGTCGTTAAGTACTCGTTCATCGGCCCCGGATCATGCCAGTATCTGAATCCAATCCTGTCGCCGCTAGGAGTCCCGCCGAGTGTGGTGATGAACATGAGAAGGATTAGTCCGACGATCGTCGTAAGTTTGATAGCACCAAATGCAAACTCGGCCTCTCCGTATATGCGCACGGGGAAACAGTTAACAATTACCATGGCTAGGAAAAACACGGTAATGAGTGCGGTTTTAGGAATGTCGTTCGACCAATAATCCACAACCACGACCGACACCGTTACTTCGATGGGACAGCCGATGGCGAGTTGGTACCAGTAATTCCAGCCAAGGACGAAACCCAGAGCCTCGTCCACGTATCGCGAAGCGTACACGGGCACAGCACCAGGTAAGGGGAGGTAGGTTGCCATCTCGCCGAGACTGTGCACCACGCAGTACACGTTGAAGGCTGTGATCAAGTACGCTAGAAAGGCAGACAATGGGCCGGCAAGCGACAAAATCTGGCCACTACCGACGAACAATCCAGTTCCAATGGCTCCCGACAGGGCCATGAACTGGACGTGTCGCGACTTGAGTTTACGTTCGAGGGTGCCGACATTGCGCGTGTCCTGTTCTGCTTTCAAGTCTCCGATAATGTCTTCCTGGTTGTCAGCCACATTTGATTTGATCTCGTCTTTATGCCCTGCTTCGACGTCCGCCATATTTGCGACTTTTGCGATACCTGCGTCGCAACAAACGGACAGATCCAGATACGGAATCCATGGTCATCCTTCTTGTACTGGGATGTTTATATAAGTTCTGAGTTTCTCCGCACGTCGCATGTCATTGTTATCGCGGGGAAGCTCGATACCCTTTCGGGGAGGTGGTCAGAACTGATACCGGGCTTCTGGGTAACTAGCACGTCCTGTGATCGCACAGATAATGGTTATCTTGACGTCGGCCCAATTACCGCCGGAACGTATCCGAATCCTCCAAAGCTGGGCGGCCCATTTTGCATGGAGGGTTGCAAGAAATCCGGGGGACTGAACTGATTGCTTACGTTATAGAAACCGATCAGTTAATCATACTTTGCTGATTTTGTATGAAAGAAGATTGGGAGTGAAGCAGACCCCTTTTGGACGCTGCTGTCCGTGGAGACACATTATACTCAAAGACAGCTAGGCCTCTATCACACTATCCCAACAGCTCCTTGCTGCCCACCTAGAACTTGGTGTCGAGAGGAATTTGAATCTCAGAAGGAAGCACTTTTGGCCTAGATCAATACAGCGCCAAGCGAAACCTGGTGGCGCCAAGGATCGCCGAGAGCATATCGGAATGTTGTACCCGACGTGTCTTCCTTTTCCAACCCAAGATGCCATTTCTCTTCGATACGTTGTTATCCATGAAACAATAACGGACAGGGGCTATGCGGTATGAATGATCGCATGAAAGTACACTAGTTTTATAGCTGAAAAACGCTGTAAAGTGAGGTAGCTAAGGTTTTTTGGCTAGTTGTGAGCTGGCCGCTGGTAAGAGCGTAATATCAAGGGAACATGCCGCGTTGCGCCGTTGTCAAGATGCGGTGAAGATGAACGTGAGAGCAGGAACTAAATACCTGCTAAACCTGCTAAACCTTGCCCCAGGTACTCCCAGTTATTAAATGATTCCAGGGCAATCCGGGGTAGCCCCTCTGTCGAACGATCTAGACCCGAATGATATTCCAATTCGGAATCTAACCGATCTCCTGGTAACTATCTCTGATATCAAAGAGGCTGATGATGGTGTGGAAGGATTGAGGTTCAATTATTAGGGATAGAACATGATGGGTGGTATAGAGGCGCACGTCGGAAACATCCCCTTGTTATTCCTCTCGAAAGCAGGTTGGGGCTGGCGCTGAGTCCGCCGTGGCGATGAGAGAAATGTCCTAAGCGAGTGAGATGGTATATATCGCCGTTCACTACCTAATATAACTAGGTACTTATCTCTACAGGTGTTAATCAGCAATAATTAGGTAAGTAGGTACTCAAGGGTATCAATCCTTCTCCATGCGCCCGGCCATCATTACCTAGGTAGTTTTACCTGCTGCGAGGTATCATCGTGATTCCACCCAGGCATATCCGCAAGGTCCTTAGCGGGCGCCGCGCGCCTAGACTTCAGGGCATCGCCCCCTGGCCGCCATCTCCACGCATGCGCAAGGTCCTCGGCCAGATTTCCCTCTAACAACTCAACCACGTGCTTGCCGATGATGGGCAGAAGTTTGAATGTGTGCCTGTAGATGTCAGTATCAAGTTTACAATTGGCTTTACAGTTACCTGCCCGCTATCCCCTGTCGCAAGGATAAAGTTCTTCCACTTAGGGTGCTCGCAAATAAGCAGCGATGCGTCTGCTGTATCCGTGCACCAGCATAGTGCTCGGTTAAAGAGCTCCTTGTCCGCGAAGCGCGGAAGGAATGTCGAGATAGCTCTGCGGATGGACTTCTCTGATGCATCAGGGTAAGTATCGGCGGGGTGCTTCGCGTGAGACCGGGGGACAGATATACGCTTAGGCCTGTCGGCGCCGTAGGGCTGATGTTGCTTGAAGCGTGTGAAGCCTGGAAATTCGTCGCAGACCTTAACCACGCCATCTCTGCTTGCCCTTAGCATTTTCCATCATTATATGACAGCCACATGAATTAGCTACGTACTCATTAGGTTCGAAGAAGAAGCCGATATCGCCATTGTACACGATGGGGGAGTTCTTGTACTCAGCAGCTTCGCTAGGTGATAGCTGTATCATAGCATATACCCAAGCCTAATATTGTCAGCACCATAGCCTCTCTTTGAGTTATTCCAACCACCTACCTTGGAGCAACATTGATCATCTAAGTCTACTAATGTCGGGCTCCAAGCCCCCGCAGCCAGAACCACCTTGTCGGCATAGTACTTCGTCCCATCTACAGTCTCGATGCCAACACACGTCATTCCGTCGTCTGCGAAAAGAGGCTGTTTAAATGATCCAGCACTGATCGGGTCTTAAGTCAGCAATTCCATGAGTCTATGACCTAGAAATGGGGAGGTTCCTTATTCACCCTCCAAATCCAAACTTCACCCCCTGGCTACGTAGCTCTTCTCCGATTGCATTGATCGCTTTGCCCGCAGCTAACCAACCGCCATCCTTGCTGAATATGGCTTTCCACCCCTAAGTTATTTCTCCTATCAGTGTCTCACTCCCCCCATCAGCTAGGAATATGAGATGCACCTCAATATTATCTCGCTGGAGCAGTGGCATCTTTGCCAAGATCGCGTCCTCGCTATCTAACCATTCATTGGTCTTTTCTAGGCCAGCGCCAGCATCGATGAGGTCTTGGTATTGCTGTCGGAGGGAGGCGATACCCTTTTCAGTCCCTTCGCAATCAAGCTGATTTTGGGTACGTTAGTGACAGATGCCTAGCAAGTGAGAGGAAGGGTGCTTGGTTACTCTGCCTGTGTTATGGAAGAAAGGTTTAAACAGTTCGTCGTTCTTCCACATATCCCTCGCCTCAAGACTTAGTTGTAAGTCAACCTTATTTCTTAACCGAATCCCCATAATCTTATTAAGATCGTTCCCAGCAGATTGCGCTGAAGGGATAGGATACGTGTCCAGCACAGTGACGTTCGAAGGCATATACCCAAATCTTATGAGGTGCAGAGCGGTTGACGAGCCGATTGTGCCGCCACCGCCAACAACAATCACCTTCGTGTTTACCCGGGACGTCGCCATCTCGTCGCACAGGAGTTGGAATTCTCCCAATCTTCAATTATATGTAATCGTTCACTAGGTTGGTATTAACTTAACGAATAAAGGCCCAAATCAAGATAAGGTTATCTCGTATATAGAAGCGAAATCGCAATTCTTAATCATGAGTGGAACGATATCAACGTTGATGTCGACTCATCGTTCCCCAGCTTGTACGGGGATAGGGTCTAGAAAAAAACGGCCCCGGTTGGCCGGTAAGGGTGATGATTTATTAATAGCTTACGGCAAGGGATCCGTCTATCAACTGGGACTGCGGAGAGTGTGGGACGTTGGGGATGAAATTGATTTAGATCTGGTTCAATTCTCGCGTGTCTTTCTGCCGAGTTGCATCCCGACGGACCGCGATCTTTGCCAAAGATAACCCTCGTAACGCCCGAGATCTCCCCATTGATTCTACACGTAGAATCACGAGATAAGTGATTATGAGGTTGAAAACAAGTTCATATCGTGATAAATGGATTCTTCTCCACCTCTCTATACTCGCGACGCAGATACCTAGCGTGGAGATAGGTTGCCTCCAGCTCGGAAAGGCATGCTTGGCTAGCTGATGATTGAATGGGACATGCGGGTCCAACTGTTACGGTTACCAAATTGGGCGAAGAAATGACGATGAAGTACCTTGCTAGTCATTCCTCGTGGGAATCTTGTCGACTATTGGTCGAAATGGGTAGAGTCGTATGCGTTCAAACGGCACCATATATCGGATACTCCCGCGACTTCGAGACTGCTATTATTTCTCGGGAAGGGTTCATGCTAAACATTAGGTGCTCTCGAACTGGGGCTCTGGTCCTCGCGACATCTAAATCCGGGTGAGTTGGAGTCTGATTCGCTCTTGTAGGGTATCGCATCGAGAGCCGTTACCTAGCCCATCAATGGACTATCATATTCACATGTCTCCCGTGTTGAGGGATCTCATAACGTAAAGGCTTCCTCGCAACTATACGGGGCCCCAAGATATGTCTACCCCAGTTTGGAGAAGGGCACGCTATCTAAGCCGCAACCCGAAGAACAAGAATCCACGGATTAACGAAGCTGCTGCACCGCGATGGAAGCGAGTCTACCAGCATAGTTTGACGCAAATGATGTCATTATGTCTTACTTCATGCCGTGAGCAATAGCTTGGCCGACGGCTTCGAGACATCCATCGAGCGCGTCAGTTACATCCAAATGCCGGATCGATTCAATCTACATACCGGAAAATAGCGTTATTGCGGACGTTCGTTTGCGCGTCTGTCTCGAACACCTAAATCAAGGCCAATCCCCTTATCGGATTGTATGTGTCTCCCTCAACAGGGCGCTCAACCACAGCGCTAATATATAGTTCTAGTTGTGACATTTGGTCTAATGGCAGCTGCTCCCGGTCCGATGCTAGTCCTGGTCAATGCTACATCGGACCATATTCCAGAAGATGCGATACTTGAGGCCCAGGAAGCGCAACAGGAGAAAAAAGTCGAAGAGCTTGAAAGCCGACGCATAGCGTGCTCGAGAGCAAATGCTATTGAGAAATGGCAGTCAGCAGGATCCAGCGATATTCATGAGGATTCGGCTAGCAAGTATATGAGTTCATGAAGATTTAATTGAAAGCAATGCATCGTTATTTACTTTAGTAGTAGTCGAGACTCGAGTTGATCGCCTCATCCCGGTCGTATGCAATTGGCTTATCTCGATGTACTGAGCTGTGATCCGCAACGATCCATACCCAGTCGGTATTCACCCCCTCCCCCCTATTGAGTGCCACTATGCCAGGATATGCTGATTAATAACAGCTAGATTGAATTGCCTAGCTTAATCCCAGCTCAAAGCCAGAGTGACGTTTTCCGGTACGTTGTTATGGCTGTACCTACAATTTAGATGAAGATTGCTGCGTGGAAGGGTTCTGCAAAGTCACCAAATGGCTTAATCGAGATTCTCTTCATAAGGGAGGCCCGAATATGTCCTCTCCATTTGGAGCGACTTTTCGTCTCTTAGACTCCCGCTCTTCGCTGATCCCGTTTCCAAATACCTTCTCGTCTGCATTGAGAGTTCCTTTGCCCTTCGGCTTCTGCGCTGCTTGTTCTCTTCGTGCCTTCTGCAGTGCGACTAAGTCAGCTCTGTCAGGGTCTCGACATTTACCGAGCTTTCTTCTCAAGGCCTTGATGCCCTTGATTCCTTCCTTCTGTTTTGCGAATGTTAGCTTAGTCGGACTAGAGTGGGATTTCCCACGTCTACTCACGTCCTCCCAATAAGTGGTCATCCTCTCCGGGGGTTCTTTCTCGAGCATCGCCTTGCAGCTCTGTATCACACCCCAGATCTTGTCCTTGACCTCCTCGTTTTGGCCAGTGAATGCTTCTTGAAGTATGCGCTGTACCAATTCCTCATCAACCATGGCCAACGCTGCATACATGATCTGGCTTGGTGTGTAGTGGAAATAAACATCGGTGACCAGGGGACTGAATTTCAGGATCTCTCTGGTTTTCCTGTGCGCCTGGTTTATTCTGTCATCATCGAAGCCACCTAGCCTCCTGAGCTCCATAATGGTTCCCTCTAAGGCACGGAACGGATGTCTAACGTCGAATGCGAACCGTATGCCCTGACACAGCACGTATTCAGCTGCTAATATCATCTCGCTGGTCGTGTTGGCAAAGGTGTCGGCAATTTTCTGTACACGTATGAAATAACCCTCGGCTTTGCAGCCAAAGAAGAGGCATGTCTTTATTAGTTCCTGTGGTGGGTAGGTCATCACGCTATTGGTAACGTAGAAGCGCCGCAAGAAGATGGCAGAGGTCGCCTGGATATCGGTCGGGAGGTTGCAAAATGGAGCGGCGCGCAATAGTTCGAGAGTGAAGTGGTTAAGGATCTTGTATTCTTCGGCGGGGGTCAAGAACTCAGGTAGGGACTCGGGGGGGACAGGCGGGTTCGAGGCGCGCAAGCGGTTGGAAATGTGAGTTCGCGCGAGGGTGTTCGTCTTCTCGCGGAGGGTAGCGAGATGGGATGGGGTGAATGACCACAGCCTGTATTGGCTGGATTGCCTATAACGAGCATCTTCGGTCGCCATGATGAATGTTGTCTTTGCCAGATGAGCCAGACTAAGTCACATAGGTCGAGAAGCCGATGCGCGACAGTTGTGGTGATTGGGATCGTAACTAAGAACGACGGATGTAGGTTGGATGCCTTGTTTTTTTTTTTGGTTTCAACGAAAGAAAAGTCAATCCGTCATGGGTTGCAAGCAGGATCACATGATGGATACTTTGTGACCATCTCGAAGTCTGGCAATTGCGAACATCCAAGCAGCTTGGTTGGGTACCTTAGGTAATTGTTTGGGATTCCAAAGCAGCAGCCAAAGGTAAATACATGTACATGCGGCATTCGATAAGGAAGTTTCGTATCGTTATCGGTACCGTGCATTTATGACTTAATGCACTGTATCCACCTATGAGGGGTGTGGTAGTACCTTCACGCTTCAATAACGCAAACTTAAAACTTTCGTCGTCCTTTCGCGGCATCGTCTATGTACTTTTATCTACATTCCTACATAGCACCTAATGTTTACATGTAGGTATATTACGTAAACTTGAAGCCTTTTCGGTGTGAGCCAGGCCGTAGAAGATCACCCAAACTCTTTTGTGTATCCCAGTTCCGGTCTCTCACTATGGGATATAAGCTGCCATCCTTCAGCTGTCTGTGTCCTGTGATATGATGCACGAGGCAATCTTGGTCAGACACCCATTGCGATCTGAGAGTATACATACCCTCGAAGACCTAAGCATTTATATGTATGTTGCGGGAAAGATCTATTGCAATCGTAGATGTGACAGTCTCGTAAGTTCTCTCTTGTCTTAGGTACCTACTTTCCATGCATGCTTGATGAATGTTCGTACTAACAACTATCAAGAATTACACCATGCGCGGCCCCTAAGGTGTGGGCCTTAGAAAAGAATTAAGGGGCTCTGAGAAGCGAAAAGTCCTTACATTAAGAACTATTTTGTTATAATTTACGCAATAGTCGAATGTACTGGCATCTATGTTTCTCAGCTTCGTGACGTTTCTTCCTCCGGCCGCCTATCAGGTACTTTTTACGATACGCACAACTCAACATTAACTATTATGCTATAGCTATGCCTCGGTGCTCAACACGAGTAGTCCTTGCGGCTTATTATCGCCTACCTACTTTTGTACATATATTCAAACTTATAGGGTATTTCCTGAAGTGGTACGTCCTAGGACTGGACTCACGTACTTTCGTCTATACTGCAGCGTAGTTGCCGGCAGGGACGCTTACTCGTTGTTGGAAATAGATGGTGTTTCCTTCATTTTATCTCGCTGGCGTATTGAAAACCACCACAGGCCGTCGTTAATCAGTGGAGGCACCTATTTATATTGATATTACGATACCTAATAAAGCTGTGTTACTAAAATAAAAAATGCCATCAATGGCCCAATGCTGCTTACTTTATCGGCGCTATTAGGGGCCATAGTGGCTGTAGTAGTGGTCGTAGTTGTGGTGTTCGCACTGCCCTCAACGGTAGCTATCCGACCCTGGAGCTGAAAGTCGATTGGGCTTGTCTTCTGAATGTATCTCTCCAAAACCTCTTCCAGAGTATCCAAAACCTCCAAGCCCTCGACCGGCAACACCATGTTATCGCCTCCACCAATAATGAAATCAGATGTAACTACTGTATACTCGGCGGCGGCATCGACGGGCTTACCCCCGATCGTAAGACGTACTAGACGCTGCCCAACGGCATTGTTAGGGTTGTACTCGACCTTGATACCACGGCTGACCTGGCAGAAGCTCTCAGCCTCCTTGTTGTTGTACTGATTTACCCCGCTGACGAGCCCCTCAAAGATTTTCCAGAGGTCCGCACCGCTGTATCTGACCTCGACCACTGCGTTGCCAAACGGGAACGCTGTTATCACTTGTCCCCGTGTAATGTCCCCAATGTCAATGGTAGAGCGGATACCACCTCCATTCATGAGCGCGAAGGACGCATTACTACCAGCGTCAAGACGATATTGCAAGATTGCGCTATAGGTACGGGGTTAATACATTTCGAGACAGAAACATTAGGGGGTATGAAACTTACTCAGATATCAAGTCGCCCAATGTGCATTCCTGCTTCTGGCAGGTCGAGCGGTCCAGCACGATGTTCGTGGTACCAATCTTCTCAGCGGCATATTTTTCGAACGGCTTCCTCCACTCTTCTATCTGCGCTTGAAGGCCAGCGTCTTGCTTAGTTGTGTTGGTCATGTGGATCGGGCCGCCGTGGTAAGAGAGAATCTTGCCCTCTGAATCGTACGTAACATCGATATAGCCCAGATATTCGCCCCATCGGTAGGCAGTTACGATGAAAACTTCGTCACCATCCTTGTTCCTCTCGATCGTAGGATACGGGCCCTTGGCACCCTTCATGTCACCCAGGAGCGTGTGGCTGTGGCCGCCCATTATGAGGTGGAGGCCGGTGGTCTCTTGAGCTAGACGCTTATCCTGCTCATACCCGATGTGGGTGATGGCTGCGATGCGGGTGATGTTCGTTGTACTACGGATCTCATCAATCGATGCCTGCACGGCTGCGATCGCATCCGTGAACTTCGTACCCTCGTCGGGATTGCTAGTACCGGCCGTCTCTTCAGTAGTTGCGCCGATGACAGCGAGCTGGTACTTCTCAAAAAGGTGATACGGCTTGATGGTGGAATTCAGCTTCTTGTTATTCGAAACGATGTTCGCGGAGATGATCGGAAACGTTAGGTTGTTGATAAAGTCGCCCAGCTGGTCGTCGCCACCGTCGAACTCGTGATTCCCTAGGGTCATAGCATCAAAGCCCAGTTGGTTGAGGGTGTCGGCGATCTTCTCCCCGCCATAGAAGGTGTAGAACATAGTGCCCTGGAACTCGTCACCCATGTTCAGCCAGAGACTGTCGGGATGTTCCGGCCGCGTACCTTCAATGACCGTTTTGATGCGAGCATATCCACCGAAGCAACCCTTTGAGGGGTCCGTACAGTCGGCACCCGATGCAGAGAACTCATCTAGATGCGCATGTACATCGTTGATGTGGTAGAAGGAGATGTTGTAATTGCCATCCGCATCGACGAAGCGTTTCGACAAACGCCTGCTGTACAGAGAATCCTCTGCGAAAACCCATCCAGCCCAACTAGCGGCGGCAAAGAAGACGCGAAGACATGCGACACGAATCATTGTGTGCAGTTCGATTCATCGGTCGATTGAGTCTCTCTACAGCACATAGGAGCCACTAATAGCGCAACGGAATCTCTCGCCCACAAACCATCAACAAACCAACCTTGCTCGCGCAGCGAGGTTAGGGTAAGCGCTGACCTTAAGTATCAACTCCGACCTACGATAGGAATATCACTCAAAACTCGGCATAGCTCTATGCCATGCCATCCGAACTTCCTGATTCAATCCAACGTTAACCATAGTGACGGTACACAACGTTGTATTATACCAACAAGCCGGGAAAGACGGCCGGCGAGCAGCGAAGAGACCCCTGGACATGCCAAGACTGTCTGATGCCATCCAAGTACACGTATTTTTCAATCTTGACCTTACACGTGCCAATGAGATTCACGATCGCATGGCTTTTTGAGCTCGCCGCCAAGACTGCGTATCCTCCGCACCTGGTTTATCGGGTTAAGTGATACAGATACTTCTGCAGCATGATCTGGATCAACTGTGCGTAGACCGTACAGTATCCCACGAATAGCTTCTTGCTTCATCTCCGTAGATAAAAAGCATCACTAATATCTTCTTACGTAGGCTGAATATTGATTTCCTAACATTCCAGAGTAACCTTTTTATACTAGATCTATTAGACGCGATAAGTCTGAGGTCATCGGCATAGACCAACATGCAAGAGTCATCAACAAGTGTTGACCCCGATACAATAGCAGATTGCGGATGAAATTTTAACAAGGGTGTTGCATTCTCATCAGGTTCATAGCACTGTAGGCTTTCCCTGATATGCGGAGGGGCAATGCCTGGAAAGATCTCCACACGGTAGGCTACGATGCTGAACGGCCGCTGAAACGCCGCTGATAGACGAAATGGTAGTTTCTTAGGATCAACGCTTGCAACGACGGCAATACCTAATGGTCATTGTCGCGTGCCCTTTTGCCCTTTACGGGAAAGGGCTTCAAGCCGGGGCTGGAATCGGACTGTATTCGGGCAAGATGACGTGAGATTAACTGACTGACCCCGGAAGTTTTGGGCAGGTCATGTTCCATTGCAGCTTTCTAGAACCACCTTAGGGCCGAAGCTATGCCTAATACCTAGTTGAATTCAGTATTGACGTATCCACACACGTGTGAGCAGAGCAGATTGCTAGACCAAATGGTGACGCTGAGATAATACGGTGAAGGGTTTCGCGGAAGACCATCGGGATTATCTGGCGTGATAAAACGCCCACTTCTTGTCCTGCTCTCCTGGCCCCGAGATGGGCTTCATGGTAGGTAACGAAAGAAGTTTGGAACTTTCCATGTTCAGAGTGTAGTTGATGTCGCTAAACTTTTCGAAAAATTGACTGCTCTCATATGTATCATGTGTGGGGTAGTTTTGGGACGATGATAGAGAATTCTTCATCGGTGATAACATGACCGCTGTCGGGACGTGATATCTCGAAGAAAAGACACATATGAAACTGATGAGAGTTAGTAAAGAAGTGGAGGAATGTTGGTTGATAGTGTATAAATGGAAATTTCATGCCAATATGGGCTCGCCGAATTGACAAGTGCTAACCGCTTTGAAAATTATGCCTTTATAATATTTCAGGGAGAGGCATGAAGTACTACGTCACAGGCGGCGCGATCAGATAAACAATGATGTCTGATCGACAATTGGAAGGCATCTTGAGGCTGAAGCTGTTTAGGACCAAGAAACAAAGGATGCCTCGATAACCGCCGGTCAGGACGGCTGGCGTTACGCGGAAATGCTTAGCCTCCAAGACTCCATCAACTCGCGACTTTACCGCGCGCTAATGGCGCAGCAGGATGCATTTGAATTCTCTTTTCAAGCCTTGATCGCGCTTCGGTGGCATTAGAAATTCCAATCTTAGTAGGATGGGACGAAGACCCTTGCGCTGATCGCCGTTTATGATGTATAACACTAGGCGCATACAACATCGAATCTTGCAGTTGGATCTCGCCTTACTGGTTGTGATCATTGGATTGTTCCCTAAAGGGTATATTCTCAGGGCTTGGCAGACTTGGCTTCAGTGTCGACCTGGCCAGAATCCTATTGCGTACTAGGTGTACTCTAGGGCTTGGATTCCCATATAGCAGCTCTTTTTATGTCTCGTGGCTTACAAGTAGATCCTCTGGGCTAAACCAATCCTATCGGCTGTGCGCTATTAGCTTTGGATGTTTCTTGTTTTGCGGTGAGATCCCTATCTAGCCTTCGCCTGTTAGATTTCTGCCATTCAATTCCTACAGGAGTAGATCGATGATAGGGGGACGTTGTAAATCCATGATTCTAGAGAAAGCCCCTTCATTCTCGCCGCCGTACAACTTTCCTTTGATTATGCCTCCAAGGGGATGTGGTGTAGCCGTTCCGTCTACATGCATTTCCCCGGAGGCTCGCAGTCCAACAACTGGGTCCTACTCACGGTCGTCCCGCCTGTCTCTAAGGGTACCATCCTGTGGAACTGTGACTTATTACTCTTTATTTTATGGCCATAAGACGTCTAATTAGACTTTAGGATAGGTGGCACATTGAAGATATTCGAAATGTCTATAGGTGGGATGAAATGATTTTATAGAGTTGCACGAGTGTCTGTTCGATTGTAGGTGTTACGCTAAAGAGTGTCTATGTTGATTGCATTGAGTCAAGTTTCAGGCTGACACGATCATGCATGCTTTGCATCTTTAACTGTACGAGGGGAACTCGAACTCTTGTGCCTAGGTCAGCAGACAAGGGAATTACAGAGAAGTGAGAAGCGAAGGGGAAGGGGAGTCGGATATAATGATCTTTATACGTTAGGTAGATAGGGACATACGTACGGTAATATATTAAATTTGAATTGTTTGCTTAAAAAAAGATGTTGGGAGCTCAAGTTGCGACTAGCCGCTCAATGGAATAATGGCATGCACTAACTAGGTACATAATATAACGCCCTGCCAAGTTATGCAACTATCAGGAAGTCACTGTAGAGATCCCTGTCGCGCCAATTATTTAAGAGCCAAGCTAAAACTCTGGAACGACTGGTCCTCTGCAGTAGGCGACTGGAAAATCGACGCGCTTGTTGAAACGACTGAGAGGAGGCGCAGCTTATTCGTAATACGAGTTGGGGGTTTGAATTGGATAGGGGATAGTGTAATTTACTGGACCCGGATGATCGCAAGTCGATGATGATGTTCGAATCACGTTGAAGGAAATTAGGTGGTTCGTTGTCTTGATGTTTCTTTCGGTACCTGAGATGGAATGTTGCAGCTGAGGATTCAAGGGTTCCTGCAGTGACCTTGCAGAATGAGTGACCCCGCGCATTGGCGCATAGGCTGGACGAGGTTCTAGATGTAGTGTATACCTGGGTAACTACGTGTTTGCATGCATAATCCTTCAAAAATGGTAGGTAATTGGAGCTATCCCGGTAACCAATAAAGTTCTCTTGGCCGAAATTTGCAATGTCGTCGCTTCTCATCCAAACATCACTGACGATATTAGGTACATATTATTTTTAGAGTTTCTCTAGCCTAGTGTAGGTACATGTAATCTTGGTATTCAGAGTGGACTCGTGTTTCTCTCGACTCGTCAACTTCGCAGCTGCTTGGATTAGGTACCTACCCTACCCAGTTATGCACTGAAAGAACAATCGATAAGATAATAGGATACCTAATAGCAGGCGTTTTATCCATTACGCGACCCTCCCTGACCCCATGCATGGTTGCAGAGTGGGCAATCTCCAACCACTCTAAACCTCTAAACCTCTAAACCTCCTATTACTTGCCACACCCGGATCTTGCATTGATAAAAACATCCTGGTCGCCCAGAGTCCAAAACCTGTTTAACTCTTCATTGCCTCTCGTTTCTCAGTCCTTGTTTTCCCCCTCCTTTTCTTCTCTTACTTTTCAGACAATAGTCAATTCCAATAGAGTCACTGTGTAGTCTCTAAAACAGGGACCTCTTCTCTCTTCCACTTATAGACCTTGTCGTGATACTTGGTTAGGTAGCTACAGCAGTGCCGGGAGCTCTCCTCCGACCACCACACCACCATACGGACTATTCCGTATACCCCTTTCCCCTTGATCTACATATACGCGTCTGGCCAGATCCGATTCTCCACCGCGATCCACCACACTACTCCTCGTTCCTCCATTCCAGACGCCAGTACCTAGAGAGCTCCACGCCCGAGACGGATAATCACTTTGGTCCCAGAGCTCCTGCATCGAAAAGCCAACAATTCAATACCTACCTTCTTTTACAATTCCCTAATCGCCATATTTCTTGTCCTTCGTTAAACGTCTTTTCTTTCTTCTGGTGGCAGGACTTCCATAACATATCGTACTGTCTATTCCATTTCAGCCAATCAATTAGTCTAGGAACCTCTGCGAGGAACCCCGTCAACATGAACTTTACCAAGAAGATCGACCGTGCTTTTCAATGGGCTGGTGAGAAGATGGGCCAGGAGGCCAAAACAAGCCATTCCGATGAGTTCAGAAACTTGGAGACGGAGATGGCCTTACGACACGATGGTGAGATGCTTGTTGTCAACTGTCCGCCAGTTTCTCGGCAGCTAACTCGTGTACTCCGATAGGCTACGAACGCCTGCAGAAATCCATGAACATATATGTCAAGTCGCTTTCCCGTCGAGGCGAGACATTCGAGGATAAGGAGAAGGGCCTGCCCGTTAGCTATCTGGGCCGGACAATGATAAGCCATGGCGAGGACTTCGAGGCTGACTCCGAGTTTGGCAATTGTCTCATTGGTATGTTTCTGCTAAATAAAATATTGAACAGTCGCTGACTTCGCATATTTGACAGCAATGGGCAGAGCCAACGAACGCATTGCAGGAATCCAGGAGACATACGTTGCTCACGCCACATCTTACTGGTTAGAAGGTTTGGAGCGGTCTTTAGCCATGATGAAGGAATACCAAGTATGTCTTGACCCATTTAGAAGCATAGAGTCAAAAGCTAATACTACATCCGTCAGTCCGCTCGCAAGAAGCTCGAAAGCCGTCGTCTTACATACGACTCGAGCATGGTCAAGATGCAAAAGGCTAAACGGGAAGACTTTAGACTTGAAGATGAGCTTCGGACTGCGAAAGCGAAGTACGAGGAGTCGTCCGAGGATGTCCTGCGCCGGATGCAGGACATCAAAGAGGCAGAGGTCGACTCTGTTCGTGACCTTACAAGCTTCCTTGACTGTGAACTTGACTATTA
Source organism: Hypoxylon sp. FL1857 (assembly GCA_022578955.1). Lineage (NCBI taxonomy): Eukaryota > Fungi > Ascomycota > Sordariomycetes > Xylariales > Hypoxylaceae > Hypoxylon > Hypoxylon sp. FL1857. Next base: position 128,312 of record MU400423.1, read on the forward strand.
CGAACGCTGTGCCGAAGAGCTGCGACGTGTGAAACAGGAATGGGTGGCTGGTCAGGGCCAACCACCAAGCGGCCCCCGCTCCTCGGAGCTTGGCCTTTCGCGTAGACCTACGAACAGGAGCAGAAGCAACACGGCTCATTCGTACTCTGAGCGCAATGACCGTACTGAACGATGGGCCAACCGACAGGACATCTACGAGCAGGATGAACCCGCTGCTGAACCAGTGCGCATGCCTATTCGCTCAAGCCCCTACCGTGGCAGTGGATCAGTGACTCCTGAAGTACAACGGCCGAGTATCAATCGCGCCACCACTCATGGTGGAGCCTTCGAGGGGCAGTCTTCAAGGCAATCATACCGCGAGCCTCCCCCTCCCCCTGAATCGTTGCGTAAAACTCCCACGGCACCGCCGCCGAATATGGGAGCTCTTCGCAACAACCTACGCCCAGTCAACAGGATCCAGACGAACCAGAATTTAAGCCCAGATGTCTATGTAGATGAGTACGATACAGCGACCAGTAGTGGCAGCCCGGAATATGATCGTAGCGAAAGCCCAGCAACAAGTTACGGAAGTTTGAGTCGCAGTACGAGCAATACAGGCTTGCGTACGACAGGGACAGCGGGAGCTGTAAAGAAGGCCCCTCCGCCACCCCCGCCTAGCAGGGCTAAGAAGCCAGCGCCACCCGTCCCAGTGAGACGGGAGCTGGGATACTAGAATGACAGCACGGCATGATCTGTCGCTTTATATCAGCCCATGATTCATAGCACTAGTAAGTTGGGCCGTCAGACTTTTTGGGTGCTTGGAATAGACATGGGGAGGGAAGGATCAGGTATACAGAAGTGTAATTGGGTAATCGGGGATGCATTGTGGCTGCTCGAAGGGTATCAGACCGCATTCCTAGGGTGGACCGACGGGAAGTTTTGGTTGCATGGCGTTTGGGCGCACTTGTATGGTATAATTACACTAAGTGGCTTTGAAAACGACTGAGCGAGGAAATAGATTCACGGACTGGCTCCTTTATTTCTCCAAATTTTCTGAACTACCTTCCTTCTATATGGGTGATATCGTTTCCAATCCATTCATTGTGCTATGTATTCGAATATTGTCAACACGCTGGATAGCTAGTTGATACAGCAACCCCTAATGTCTTTGCATTACGGGTGGGTTGTAGGGTCTAGGTTTATGTAGACTTAACATGAGCTTACATGGCCAGCTAACATCACTAATTGACAGCCTGAGATTGAATGTTTTATTATCGCGAGCAGGAAAATGATATTCATTAAACCGTGCTGCCAGGCAGGCCGATTCGTTGTTTGTCCGTTGTTTATTTTGGAGATCATCTCACATCTGATCCAGCCTCTGTACAGAGCCAGTCTCCTCAGGTTGCCGCGTAGTTACCTAGGCATATACCCCACCTTACGCCAGAAGCGCAATGTGCTTTAGTTCGCTATCTTCAAGTCAGTAGACGCCCTCTCAACGGATTTTGACACAGCAACAAGTCTCGTGATGGGAAAGGCGAAATTAAGTCACTTACTTCTGAACTTGCTGCCCGACTTTCATAGGCGCGTATTCAACCACATCTCCCTCGTCACGCCCAAGGTCAAAATTTGCGGCCCGCACGGCCTTGGCCTGGTCCGCCAGCGTGGGGATAGGCGCAAGATCATAATCACTACTGAGATGCCAGAAGAAAGTGCTGCTGATGCGCACCAAGGGCCTATCCGGGAAGTCGCGTTTTCGCGCGGCGACGGTCTTTAGAGTCGCGTCGTTGATGACAACTTCGTGGTACCCGGCCTTCACGAGCCCGCCCGTGAGGTGCTCCAGTTGCTTGCCGGCTTGGACGAGTAGGTAGCTTCCGCTTTGGCCCGGTTTGGGACGCGGGATGCTGACGGCGATGCGCCGGCCCGTGTTCCGCGCCCAGATGTGTAAGCCGGGGTATCGTGAGCGTCCGTGGATTGTGAGGAAATTTAGATCCGTGTGGAAACCAGCGAGGATTGTGTCCTTGGAACCATACTTTTGGAGGTCGGAGGCTGTTGGGGCAAGTAGGTGTGGGCTAGTCACTGTAAGTGCGACTTGAACTTAAATGTGGGAAATTGGAGGTAAAAATGACTGATGAGTGAAGAATTTCATTGTTAAACTTACCCATATCGGCCGGCTTCAGTAAATGTCTCGGCAGGAAGACCCATACCGACCGCAGCCATTTCGGCAAGCCCTGAGACGCTATGTCAGATTTATACCAAGTTAGCTACAACCCTTATCTCGTACTCCCCAAGCGGGATCCTATTCATTTCGCTTACGCGCTTTTCATACTCTTCCCCCAAGTCTCCATAACCGGTGTCCACCTCTCCCTGATCTCCGGGGCCTCAGGAATCACATTTTCAGCATTCAAGCCGGGGAACTCTGTGGCATACGGCGCAGGCTCTCCCATGCGCCAGAAGAATCGACACTTAGGATCAGGCTGATGAGCACTGATATCAAGCGGACGCTCCGCTGGCGCCAGACGTTCAATAACACGCAAACACGGCTCGTCGACGGCGCACTTGGGCTTCTCGGTGTTCTCAAGGGTCACGCCAACCTGGTACCCCAGCTCGGGCCTCTCGTCGCGCTTCAACGCTTCGTCCGGCTGCGCGAAGTAGTCCTCGAGCAGGTCGAGGAACGCCTCGTTATCCGACTCCGACACCCGCGAGTCGTGCAGCACCAACGCTCCGTACGTGATCAGAGCGCGGGCGGCGCGTGCGCATTCTTCCTTCACTGCGGCGCTGGAGGGCGCGTTGCTGCGGTAGATATCTAGGTCGATGATTGGGAGGTCCATTGATGGCTCCTCTGCTGGTACGAGTGCGGCCATTTCTATGTTATTGATGCGTGATTCTTCCAGACGTTGCTTTAGTACCTCTTTGCTGCTGAATATAGACCTCCAAATTCTAAATGATTCAGTTGAGTATTAAAAGTTCCACTTCCATGAAGATCAATATGTTTGAAACTTCAAGTTCCACATCATTATATGGTAAAGAGCAGGTAATTAAGAATCAGCTGAGATCTTTTATCTTTCGCGGTAGGTGGTAACGACGGGATAGATCATGCGGATGCCAATTGGAGGGTTCGGCCAGAACCGCTACTAACCTGCCCCAGCGGATTTTTTTTAGTACCTGCAACTGCCCTCTTTAAGCTGGAAATCGCCGGGTATAGCCGGTCTCCGTTATATAACAGATAGTCAACTGCAAATAACCCTTAAAATAAAGAATTATTGTAAATATTCAACTACTATCAATCTTACCTTATTTGAATTAAGAAAGCGCAGTATATTATCCCTTAGAACATGACATTACTTAGTGTAGACAGTATGAAGATTGTCCTAGGCTGATGCCTTCACTGCCCCTTTTCCCCTCCAGCACTAGTCCGTCGCTATGTGATATTTCAATATAGCTAGATCACATAAGGTGACTAGGAGGTAGGTACCTTTGGGTAAAAGACTCCATTTTGGGTGGATTAGGTTCATAGTAGAATAAATCTCAAAGAGACTACCTAAACAATTCAAGAATCAGATCATACATTGGTCCTTTGACCTCCAAGAGAATTACTGGTAATGATCGGGGCGGAGAGTCAAAGTGAAATTATTTAACGAATGGTGTATCCCAATAAGATAAAAGTCCAGTCTCTAGTTCCATCGATCTCTGCGTTGAAGCTGGTCCCTTGCTATTCACATACGTCCAACTCGAGCCATATCAAACTCTTCGGCAACAAAGCTAGAGGCCTCTCATAGCAGTCAAGTCCACAGAGCTGTGCCAATACATGAACAGACATGCTTCCATAGGGCATGCTTATTCTTTCTTCTCCGGTCGACTCTGATTGCTGTCAGAACCGAAAGGGTAGGAAGCCACAGATCCGATGGCATGGTAAGGCCCGTCTGCCATGCTCTCTTGTGCCCAACGCTGTAGCATTACGTTAGAGGCGCCATCTCCGTCTGCATGTGCGCCTGTAGAATTAGCGTATTGTTGCCTGTACGTCATCTGGACCTTCAGCGAATGCATAACTTGCTGCTTTCCGTATGAAGGACGAGGTACACCGGTGTGGTCGTAAGAACTAGCCGTCGAATAGTCCTTTTTAAAAGGTCCATCTGTCAGAGAGGAATGGTTTTTGACTAGATAGGACACACACCTGTTTGCTTCTTTCACCTTCTGCCCCCTGGCCAGAAGGCTCCTGAGAGACGTTCATTGGTGGTACTGGAATATGGATAAGACAGAAAGACACCGCTTATTATGGGACTCAATCGGAAGGATAATTTCGTGGCGATAATGTGCTATCCAAGTGATTCGACCTTTGAAGGAATACAATCTGCCTTGACAACTCTCGAAAGCATGGTGCTCATTGCAGCTTTTACAGCATCTCTATTCAAGCATGGAAGAGTAAAAATCTACTAACCCATATTAATGCTTCACTTCACAAGTACGCAACCAAGGAGGACCTTTGGGAACCTTTGGAAGTTTATTCATGTCCATGCCTTGAGGTAGGTCGGAGCACATATATCCTGTTGGATGTAAAAGTGTACTCTGATAATAAGTCACACCTCATATCACACCTCATATCACACCCCCCCAACCTTCTCCCTTTTATAGTGTTCCACAACGTAGCTGCACTTCATGTGTTGTCGGGGTGCAAGCTACATTAGGTACCAGGTACCTATTTGGCTTGACTAACCCTTTGAGAACCTTTGAAATGGTGTCATCAAGGCTGCCATCACCGAGCAGTCTGCGCCGTAGCCTACTTCAAGCTAGTCTTGATCAAATTGCCTCGATTCAGGATTGCTGTTCATTCATTAACTCTAAGAGCGTTTGAGAAGGAGGCTTGGCCTGTTTATGATCCGATAAGACAGCCCTTCTTACGCATCGGCTAGTCATCGTGTGGTGGCTATATATCGTACTCTTATTAGTGATGAAATTAATAAAAAGACAAGTGTTGACGCCTCTTTGTTGCCCAATGCGAGCGAGAGATTTAGCTTGCGTTCGCCGCAGCAAGCTCTAACGCAGCCGAAGAGTTCCCTCTCCGGGCGCGCGTCATGGCGCCGACGCCTTCGGAACAAGGTGCTTCATTGGCTGTTGATCATGCTGTGTGATTCCAACTTTGGAGAATGCAAAGGTTCGCAAAGGTTCTTGAGGCTTGGACTCCATTAGATACGTGCCTCTTGTACGTGCCGCTATGACTAGGTCGGGCGACATGTGCTCCTACCTATCATATTTGAATCCTACCCCACGACGGGAGGGTCATTATTTTTATTAGATCACAATGATAGCCTCCGTTCATAAGCACTTCTCCCGTACACGATCATGGAATCCATCAATTATACAAATTCAGACCCAGGCCTACTAGTTAGCTCTGCGGCGGACTGGGAGTTGGGATATTCTATTAATGGCGTCGAAACCACAGCCTTTGGCGTTCATGGACAACCGGTTCTCCAAATGCCAGCCACGCAAACCATGGACCTGTTCATGAATAGCGTCGAATTCACCTCGGCTCTAGGACCCTCATTGGCGGCTGCCCCTCGCGAATTAGCAATCGAGCCCGACTCGCCTAAACGGATCAGCCGAGACGATTGGGAGAAGCATCGAAAAGCGATCGAAGCAGAATATCCTTCCAAGACGCTAACAGAACTTCGAGAATTTATGGTTATGGAATATGGCTTTGTTGCAAGGTGGGAAAACAGATATACATGACGACTAACTTCGCGTTAGCTGACGGCCAACAGTACACAACAGTGGAAGAAGAAGCTCGCAGAATGGCGCCTGAGCAAGAATCTACGACCTCGTGAGACAAGGTTCATTCGAAAACGAGCACATAGACGTCTTGTTGATGAGGGCAAAGCAACTCAGTTCAGCCTCGGCGGCCAGTTAATCCCCATGGATAAGGTCAAGCGCCATTTACAAGATCCGCCTAATGACCCCTCATCTCCAACTGGGAGTTAGTCTTCTTATTTAAACGACGAGTTAAATATCACAAATACTGATCTCTACATCAGGTACTCCTACTGGTCTCTCATGCCTCACTTACAGGTCGCCCATTCTAGCGTCAATGAGACTGAACCGCCCTTCAAATCTTCGTCAAGGGTCAAATCAAGAAGAATACCCACGGTCAACGCCATCAACGCCTAGTATAGGTATAACGGAAATTGGCCCAATCATACCAGCCCTTTGGGAAGGACATGATATCGATCACTTCTTAGCTGTTGCCCGCGATGCGTCCTCTTGTGCCGCAAATGGAGACTACTTGGGGGCCAAGGCTGCATTCATGGATGCTTTAGAAGGTCTGGCGATCTTGCTAAACCCTGTTCACGCCCAAACTATTTCGGTTCTGGAGAATTTTGTTCGGGCGGCGGTGCACAACGATGACCTGCCCACTGCTCTAGCCAAGCTCCATGCATCCTACAATGCTCATAAGGATTTATTGGACGATCGAGATAAGAGGACGTGGCGAAGCCTTGCCCGACTCGGCTCCGCATACTTTGAAGCAAAGGAATTCAATCGAGCCTACAACATGCTCCTTAACGCGAGACAAGGTTTACTGGCAAATGCAATTGAACTTGATCCCAAATCTGCATATCTCTCCACACGACATCTCACACAGAAAATCATAGAGATCTTGAGGCACCAAGGTGATTTCGATGCAGCAGAGGAAGAATACGTCAGACTTATAACACAGTTAGAGAGGTTGGGCGAAGCATATTTGCCCAACTTGGCATTTGCTAAGTATGAACTTGCCTGTCTATACATTCTCGAAGTGCGACGGCAATCTGCCACAAACTCTATAATAGTATCAGCTTCACCAAATCAGGCCGAGAGTCTGATTCAGGAATCTATGGAAATAAACAAGGCCCTGAAGAGGAAAATAGGCTATATTCATTGCCTGGGTGTATTTTGTTGGCTGTACGAAACGACGAATCAGCACGCGAAACTAATGGAACGCATTCCCGATATGGAGAAAGAGTTGAAGGATACCTTTTACTTAGATGCATTATCCCCTGAGCAGATCTTGAATTTTAAACATAGTATGGCAAGTTATTATTTCACAATAGGCATGTACGATAAAACCGAGTTGTTGCACTTACGGATGCAGGACGAGATTGAAAGAACACCCCATCTAGGGCCTCGCTCCAAGCGGGCGCCGGCGAACCTTTTGTACCTTTGCGATTTCTACTTCGCCCAGGGAAAGAGAGATAGAGCTGTGGTAGTAAACAGGAAGGCGCGGGATATTGCGAGGGAGGTGTTGCCTCAGGACCATGCAAACTACACTAACGTCGAATCCGCTATCGAATCCGCTATCGAGACTGGTAGGCTGAATGATCAATTCTGTCGGATCTGCCTTAAGGATATCAATTTCGGTCTCACCTCCTGTTCTGTTGTACTCGGGTTGCGACGCGGGGTGGGTAAATCACCTTCCCTATTGTCTTCCTACCAAATAGATTATTTCGGTCTCTAGTACCTATTTATCTCCAAGACTATCTCGCAAGGGCCCGGATTGATATGATACCTACACCTGCAGGTAAATATAATATGTGATCAGGTAGATATATTGATCAGTAAACCCTCTATTGTCCGCTGCCCTCCACTTGCGCGCCCCGCTGTTTTGCCCGTCTGTACTGCAAGATACCTATAGCACGGTGACGCACCATATACCTCTCAGATAGGCACACGCAGCTATTGATAAGGATCTCGCATCATGCTTAAATTTCGGTATGATAGAAGACGAGGATATATGCGAATGGCACAGTCTGAGAGCCATGCCGTAACGGTGGCCCCGCTGTTAAACGGCAGCAGCGTTCGCCCGTTATGGGGCTTCGGTCTGCGGGACTTTTGTTTAGTGTAGTCCTGTTATCCCACATATTACCTGTCTGAGTTCTAGACCTGGCTGGAAAGCCCGGAACCCCAAAGCCTAGACTGCCGGGGCGCGGGGCTCCGCTATTAGTGTGACTACTACCTTTTTTTTTCTTCCAACAATTGGAATGACACTCTCCCCATTTATGTCTCGTCCAATTCCAACTTGTACGTCACACCATCAGCTGCCACTGCAATATGCCGTTCTCAAGAACACGGACTGGCTGCTTCACCTGCAGAGAAGATGGGTACAAATGCGATGAACAGAAGCCATTCTGCGGTCGATGCACACGACTTCGGAAGACATGTAAAGGCTACGGAATCAGACTTAGGTGGCAAGCCCCCCAGGGGACACCAAAGTCGAAGACGTCTAGAAATAAACGGCAGCAGAGATCACTATCTGGTGATGGGGCTATTTCCACGCCTCCAAGTGAGTTTCCTGCTCCGGTGATGAGACCTGATCCGTCTTGCATTGTACCAAATGATGCGAACTCGATGAATCGATACCTCTTGAATCATTGGTCCACGACGTTGGCCACGATGGTATCTATGGTATCAGCTCCCCAGAATCCATTTCTTGTCCATCTCACGCCGATGATATCCCATTCGACTGCCCTTCGCGCTGTCCTGTGCTCTATAGCTGCATGCCACTTGGCCATACTAAGGCATGAAGATTCACTTCATACCCTAGCGACTCGCCACCGCCTTGTCGCTGTTTCCTCGCTCCGAGAGACCATTCAGACCGAGAGCCCCGAATTATCACTCGCTACTATCCTGATGCTACAGGTCTCGGAGCGACTTTTCACCATGGACTCTGGGGTTGATCATCTAATTGGAGCAAAAGCAATCATCAATCAAGGCGGTATAAATATGCGGGATGACTCTAGCACGTCGTTTCTCCTCAGCTTATGCTCTTATCATGACGTTCTAGCCTCCGTCTCTCGGGGTACAAGCCCCGTGTTTGAATTTCACGGGAGGTTTCCGATAGAAGGAATGGAATCCATGAAGGAGCTTACTTCTGTGCTACGAATTGTTGGCCAGATCAGCGGGATGCGCAGTCGGTATCGAGATGACCTTGACGCACAGGGTTACGCGATTCAGGCGGCCCTTAATGCACTTGATCAATCCGATGATGCGATGGGCGATGTTGAGCACACTGTGCAAGCATACAAACATGCCGCGTTCATATATCTTTACAGAGTCTGGCACAACCAAGGCGCGCCATACCTGTCGCCATTGAAGCATACCCGGAGTTGTCTTACCCATCTCGGCCTCGTTCCTGTCAACTCACCCCTCGTATCCGCGCAGGTTTGGCCGCTCTGGACTGCCGGGTGCGAGTCTGTCGATCAAGACCAGCGCCAATTCGTGCGAGATAGAGTTGATTCTATGTATGAGGCCCGTCATCTCCCCTCACTACGGCGTATCAAGCAGGATATCGAGGAAGTTTGGAAAATCAAGGACGAACAACGAAACTTAATAGGAATCGACAATGTTGATTGCATTAAAGCTATATTGCGAACCCGGCAGAGGGAAGCTGACCTAGCCTAATTCATCACCCTGCGCTTCCGTACAGACTATTTCGAGAGTGGCGCCATAGCTATAGGCCCCTTCGCGTGCTCTTAACTTCTACCTAACGCGCATTTTACCGAGCTCCATCACCCTCGCCTTAAGCGCACGGAAGACATTCGCAGTCAAGCTAGCCCTTCGATAGACATTGAGTCCCACCGCGACCGAGATGGCGTTGACCTCAACTCTCTAGTCAAAGATGTTGGCGGAGCACCAGGCAGCGAGCTTCAATTCATCGATGGCTCGATCTAGCCGCTATGCCGAGAAGCGGATAAAGCTTCGTAGTATTTGGCTTGCTCAGGGGAATCTGACAGGCCCCGAGGGGCTGTTCCAAATGAAGCTATAATATGTTTGCAGCGAAATACTCCGAAAAGATAATGGCATCATGCCCAATTTTCAATTGCCACATACCTACTACCTAACCTACCTATGCATCCTGGAGGTGCCATCGGAGACTTCTCGGAGACTTTTTGAATCCCTAGGAGTTGTACAAAGCCGATGCCGTCATGGCCTAATCTTTTTCCTCCTGAGCCTATCATATTAGCGAGGATTCGAACGGCGGGTTGACCGAACCCGAACCATAGAATGTTTTTCGATTCATCCAAATTCCGACATCCTGGAGCCTCGGCTAATACTTTGTTCTGTCCTGAGAGATGATCATGAAGACGGGATACCTTATGGGAAGACGTACACATGAGTTCGTTTAGATTCTAACCCGGCGCTGAATTGATCTTATGGAATGCCTCAGTGCGACAAGCGACACTTGCCTTAAAATAAGCGAGTTCTCTTGCCCAAGATAAAGTTAGCCATGCATAACTCGTTTTATCTTCACTCGAAATCAATGCCATCATGAGTGCTTTACTGGACGAGCGGAGAAAGACTCAAAAATACGACATCCTCTTCCTTGGGGCTACGGGCTATACCGGCTCGCTAACAGCGGAACATATTGTTCGGCGTCCCCCAAATAATCTGAAATGGGCCATTGCTGGTAGATCAACGTCCAAGCTAGAAGCACTGGCTAGAAAGCTCAAGGATCTAGGTCCAGTCCACTTGCAACCAGGTGAGCAGCTGCTTGCGCCTTCACTTAACCCTGCCCATGGGCCTCAGCGAGTTGACTTGAAAGGAATATATAGAGATTGAAGTGGTGTCGTTTGAAGACCGCCGCCATCTCGATTTAGTTGTCAAGGATAGTAGAGTGTGTGTCAGCGTAGTATTGTACTGGCAGGTAGGAGAAGTGGTAGTACAACCTTGTGTTGAAAATGGTACGGATTACATTGACGTGTAAGTCGACACGCTTACCGACACGGTCTGCCTTGAATCTTGCTGACACAATGACTCAGGGCTGGAGGCATACCAGTACTGCGCACGTTCGTAAAAAAGTATCACGATGTGGCCGTGAAAGCCGGCGTGGCGGTGGGTGCCTTCGGCTCTGGATTGTGTTGACTGCTCAATTGACGAATCTTAACATTAGCTTGTTCATCTCTGTGGTGTGTCTACTGGGCCGCAAGGCCTTCTTACCTAGGCTAGTGTACGGGAGTTGGCTCGAAAGACGTCGCGAAAGACTAGAGAAATGATCATGTCCGTGGCGGAAATCGAGTAAGTGCTGAATCATATATTCCCATCTCCTGATGGGAGCTCGTTAACGTCTATGAGTAGACTCTCCGCCAGTGGTGGTACCATAAGCTCATTAATGGCTGAGAACACTTACGGCCCTCGAGCTATTGAGCAAGCCAGACAACCTTGGGTACTGTCGCCTGTCGAGGCGGTGTAAATCTCTTCTTCAACTAATTTTCTACGTATGCGCCGGGATCCTGTGCTTGGGTTGTTATCCGCACCGTCGTTCAGTGCCGATGAAAATCGGGCGTTAGTGCACAGAACCTGGGGTCTATTCAGAGGAACCGACCAGGACTGCGGACCAAACTTCCAATGTAACGAGTGCAACGAAGCATCATCTGCCGCTGCCGCCTTACTCAGCATACTAAATACTACGTTCCTCAAGTCCATTATGAATATTAATCCCTTGAGGAGAATCGCGAATATATTCCTCCCAGCCTCCGGCGAAGGGCCTGATGTGGAGAAGACGCGGCATTCGCCAATTAAATTCGAAGCCGTAGCAATCGCGATGATACCGAACCTCCTCGTGTGTATGCGAGATTCTCTTATTCCTCGGGCGCATACCACGCCACGGCGCTTTTCCTGGCCCAGGCAGCCGCATCGCTACTTTATTCCAGGAGCTTAGCAGGTGGTGTTAGTGGAGGCTGCCTCACGCCAGCTTTTCTATGGGATGATCTCTTGGAGAGGATCCGAGAAGCGGGTGCTACCATCTACGTAGATTTTGTCTGACTGGATAAAATTCGCCTTCCTCCTCACCGTTCTTGGCCTGCTAGTCACGCAAAGTGGCTCTTCCGTAGTATTTCGTAGCTCTGAGATCACATCTTCATGTTTGCGAAGATTTCTGGCTTAACTCCCCCTCAACCTTGGCTATAACAGTAACCAACTCGTCTGGCACACTGAGAAAGGGACAATGCCCGGCCTTGATAGTCGCAGTAACAGGCTCAGAGCCCAGCTGTGCCGCCATATCTTGTTGGACTCGTAAAGGCAACGCGTGATCCTCGGAGCAGAAGATATACCCGCATGGGACACCTTCGAACCAGGGCTCGTACTGCGAAACTCCCTCGAAAACGGCAACAGAAGTATGCGAGACCTCTTGGGCCCACTTTGCTTGACTTTCCTCATCAAGGTCATCGTAAAGAGCGTCACCCAGTATCTCCCGGCGGAGGAAGATTCGGTCGCCCTACAATGGGATGGTCAGTAACGGAATAATGTGGCAAGGAAATATTACTCATTTCTTCTTACCTGATAATCCATCCATGGCTGAGGCGGGCCACCGCCAATTTGAATCATCGATTTCCCTTTAGGAATCATGAATGCTGTGAGGTAGATGACACCACTGACGTTATCAAAGCCAACAACGGCTTTACTACCAGAAACTCCGCCGGAAGAGTGACATAGAACGACGGCCTTCCGCCCCTCATCCCTCAAACGAGCCAGAACACGTTGGATAGCAGCGACGTCATCCGAAAATCCAGGGAGAGGTGATTCGGTAGTGCCTACCGAGGGCAGCTTGACGTGCTCAGCAAGATATCCCGCCGCGTGCAACTTCTCAAGCAATACGTCGTACGAGCTGGCACTTAGCCACGAGCCTTGCGCAATAACAATGGTTGGCTTTTGAGACATTTTCGATGACTGGGTTTGTTCTAAGTACCCCTAAGGTAATATTCTGGTCTTGGAATGAACTTAAGCACCCTGATGGCTTTATGGTAGACATTACCTCATATATCAAGTCGTACAGTACCCAATATTAATTCTTAACAACTAGTACAAGGGATGAACAACCAGGCCCTTATCCGTAAGCAGAGTGTTATTCATAGGAACTGGTTACCAATATCAAAAATATTACTCAGGTATAAAACCTATCCTATACGGCTTTGTGAAACCAATATTAGTAATAGCATCCGGACTTTGCCATGTTATCCCCAACGAAGTTCGGGTTACAGCGGGGTTGAAGACTTAGGTGTGTATCACGAAGCCCGAAACCCGTCCACATTTCATCTTCGGTGTATCCTCGCCATGAAATATCTCGTCGATGCCGACTGTACCAGGATATCCAAGGCCAATCAATACGCCAAAGGAAATTAAAGCAAAACATAAGATGCCGCTAAACTAGCAACGCCGAGCGCAACCATCGCGGAGCCGCGAATCGCCGACCCTGAGGATGGAGACTCGCTACCCGGCTCGACGCTACTGGCTCGAATACATGACAGCTGAACTTGAGGCGAGGAGCCCTCGGGGGCCTTAGCACGTATGTTCCATCCCCACAGTGTTAAGATGGGCCAATCTTGCCTGGTGGCGTTATTCCAAGCTGTTTGATCCCCAGCATTATGACCTTCTGAAGCCGTGGCGAACACTTCTGTCCCATTCACAGAGTTAAGTGGGAGTTCTACATTTTGAGTTAGTATACCCTTCGATTTGGAGCGTATGAACTAATAAAGTGATCACTGACGTTGAACTTGGAAGTTAGCAGTATTGACAGAACTACCGCAGCTCGACGGTGTCGATGGCGGGCTCCCATAGCAGTCCTGACTTCCGGAGAACTTATCCGCGTATGCGCTCTGGAGGTCTGAAATGCACTGCGATGAGAGAAAGCCACACGTGCCGTTATCCGCTGTGGACTGATCCTCCTGCGGGCCGTTTGGTATCACAGCTACGCATATCTTCCACGTCGTCTCGTCGATAGCAGACTGGTTTGTAAAAGCCGCCTGAATATTGTTGGGTGCCTTCAGAAAGATGCTTGTGCCCGTAAAGGTCTGTCCGGTTGCGTTTCCAGGATTGAGCGTCTGTGAATCGGGTATGTCGCTGCTGACATTGACGGACAGAGTCCAGCCGTCTACTTCTTGGCTTGGCCATTTTTGCGAGATATCAAAACCAGTGACTGGTATAGTCCCTGTTGCATTTGGCCGAGCAAGATTCCGCTCCCAAGTTGCCCGGTCGAATTGCACGGCGTTGCCAGTCACCAACGTCCCACCTCCCGGCCACCCTACGAGGGCCGTAACCCCCGCGAAAAGGTCGAGGATGAAGAGGGTATTCGCGGCTCTTATTGTCATGCGCATTGTCTTCTGAAATGGTTATTTCCCCATGGGCATGTCGAGTGGATTCCGCACCTTTATGCCGGTTCTGCGGCCGATCAGGTTATATAAACAAAGGAGGCATTCGAGATTCCTATTTGAATCTGGTCACAACGTAGTACGATGACGCAGCCCGATCTCCGATATGCATCTCGAACCAGTCTTCGAGCTGTACCTGTGATTGACATCCTTGCCGCTATGATCGACCTCATGACCATGCGCCCCGAACAGTTGGTTGGTGGAGGATGCCGGAAACATATGCGGGGACGAAGTGTCTGTTTCATGTTTCCCTTGATTTGCTCTTGACTTCAGTTATGTAATTCGATTGGTTTTTGAGGATTCCTATATGTGATGCTCTTAGCAGTTTACGGCAGCTAGTCAACCATCACTTGCGAAATGTCTCGGTACTTCCTTTGGTGAATTCCCATGCGTGACACAAGGGTGGGCGCGGGCCCTCACAGATCTTCCCGATGCCTTTGTTCCTAGCTGCATGACTAGTAGACGCAACCTCAGCTTGCAAGCCAACAATTTTTGCTTTCTACTGTATCTATTGTATACTGTACTTATTGTATCTCCCGTCTCGTCACACTAATGCTTTCGCGATTTTGCTCGCTTGATCGTCTCCGCGAACCTCTGGATACCCTCAACTAGTATTTCTTCTTCGTTCCACGCCCAACATAGCCTAGTCCCTCGGTTCCAAGTTAAGTCTGCCCTCTTGAGACTTTCAGGGTCTCCTTTGACCACGAAGATCTCGCCTGGTGCGATCTTTAGAGCGTACTCGTCTCCGCCAACGTGAATAATTTCGGCAGCCGTTGGGAAGGTTTCTTCATTTGGATAATTCACGTATAAGAAGAAGCCACCGGCCAGAAAAGTCCGAACACGGTTGCCCTTATCATCCTTTGCGTAAGTCTCGTAGGGTAGCCCAGTCGAGATTTTGATCTCAAGGGGGTAAAGGTGCGTCTTGATGGCGTTTACCAGAGTTTTGTATCTTTTTCGGTAGGTTGGGATTAAGACGTTTTGTACGTGCTGCTCTAACATGCCAGATACTAGCATGTGATCGATCAAAAAAGAAGTGTATTGAGACTGACAGCCACCCGACGTGGTCGCGCCACTAGAATCCGAGTCGTCAAAACCATACTCAGTTGACTCAAAAGATATCTGACTTACGCTCTAGACAGGCCATAGATGAAATTGGGCATCGCTTCACACCAGCCCACACGAAGGCCAGGCGCAACCAGTTTTGAGAAAGACCCATTACTCACAGCATTCCCCCATTCACTTGCTCCAGCCATCTGTCGATCAATATCGACTAAACGTGGAGGCACTTCTAAATCCGCATATGGGATATTGTCGTCTGCTGGCCAGGCAAGAAAGTCATACACGTCATCAGTAATCAAAAGAATATCGTATTTGCGTGCTAGTTCAACCAGAGCTCTACGATGATGCATCGACATCGTTTTCCCGGTGGGGTTGGAGAGCGTCGGGACCACGTATAAAGCGTATCTGTAGAGTTTTCCATAGCCTAGGACGGCGGGCTTGGTGGAAGATGACCCGCTTTCTAGGCTCTCGTCAGAATTCGCACTCTCTTCTTCCTCTAGCTGACGTCGTAGAAATTCCAAGTCGATACCCTCATCATCCTCGGGAACACCTTGCATTTTCTTGCCGAAACCCGCATCTAGAAACGTCTGGATGGCAAGGAAGTAGGCGGGCTCTACAAGAAACACGCGACGTGTATATAGCGGATCGGTGAATTTCTGTAGAATTGCAGCAAGTTCTCCAGAGGCCCCATTCGTAACGATGATGCGGTCGTGAGTGATGGGGCCGGATGCCGGGCGGTATTTCTCGCTCAACCAGGTGCCAATGTGCTCGCGAATTTCATCTTCGCCGTGATCGGGTCCGTATGTCAAGGCAAAATCAGATTTTTCTGGTTGCGACAACACGGCTTGAGATGCCACTGCCAGCTTATCCGCTGCTTGTAGTCGTGGGGTTGGCCGGCCGATCAGAAGGTTGATCGGGTTCATGGATGAAGATCCTTTCGCAATGAAAGTTATATCTGCATCCATTATCGGGAGCGCGGAGAAGTTTACGCAGAGTCAACTTCTTAAATGTGTTAGGATGATAGGTATTTTCACTTCAGTAAGACGGCGTTATAAATTAACGATACCGGCATCGAAGGAATTCGGCGCACAAAGACGTCGCACTCCGAGCTCCGGACCCTCAATCTGAACTAGTTCGGTGGAATAGCAGTGCCGGCTTCTAACAATGGTGCAGGTGATATGTATTAAAACCGGACCTCAGTATAGATTTCATCTGAGACGGGTCGAATAATTTTCGAGATATTTGGTTTCAAATGATATCGTCTTCCTCTGTACCTCAAGCATCAAACATCAAATATCAACACCGCATGTTTCCCCGCGGCTTTCAAAACAATTAACAACTCAAACATTCTAGGGGCAAGCAGCAAATTAGTAAACCTGTTTATATAGCAGAGTAATAGCAAATTGCCTTCTAAATATGGTCCTGGAGAATGCGTATTATTCTACGGGTTTCGTCGCTTGTACAGGCGAGAAAGCAAGATATTGATAGCATGCTCTTGGAGGGTGCTGTTGCGGCTCGTGGTGTTGATGGGCCTCCCTTCAGGCCCGTGAAACCTTTGAAGCCAATTGCAGTATGGGCAGGAGTTGATCATGCGATACCTTTTTGACTTGACCGCAATTGAACAGAGTCACGATGTTGATGCGTTACTCTTTAACGCAGGCTAGATATCATTCATTCATACTACTCATGACTACGTCTACCTATCTTGGTATAAGTCGGCAATGAAACTCGCAACACCATAAAGCGTAATAACTTAAGCAAACCTCACCTTGTCCTTCTCCTCAACACCCTGGTGCTGGTATGGATGCAGATGCTGCTGCTGATCCGGCGCTGGCGCCAGATCCCCTGGCGTAGGCTGATCGCCAACCTCTCTCATCACGCCTTCGTCAGCGCCCTTGCCCTCAGCCGCCTTCAGCACCTCGTTGAGCTGTCTAGCGCCCTCAGGCCACAGCACAATCTCCTCGTCCTTCTTACCGCCACTACCGCTCTTCCCGCTGTTATTCGGAACTTCGCCCCGTAGGATCTTATCCACGCTGATCTTGTCCACGCCGTAGAACGCTGCGTTGGCATCCGGCCGCTGCACCACCACCGTACCGTCAACCTGCACGCCGCCGTACAATCCCCGGCTCTTCATGTAGCTCCAGACCGGCTTCCCGCCCTTGCCCAGCGCGGCTTCGACGCTGGTCCCCGCGCCGATCGGGCCCGCCACGACGGCGATCTCCCCTCCGAGACTCAGCCGTGGCTTGGTGAAGGCGTCGACCGCCGCCTGCGTGTTGAGCACGCACACGCAGTCGTAGATGTCCAGACCTGCCATAAGCCCCGCGCCCAGCGTGTGCACCAAGAATCCGGCGGGAGGTGACCAGCGGCCGTCTGGCAGGCGGGCGACGACGAGCCCCGAGCCGCCCGCTCCCGAGATGTGGAAGCCGGTGCGGAAGGTGGTGAAGATGGCTAGCCCCTTGGCGTTGGCGATTGCGGACTGCGGGATCTTGACTAGGACCTTGGGCTTGCTGCTGGGTCCGGAGGAGGAGCTGGGACGGCTGTGACCGGGCGATGGGGGTGGGTTGGATGGTTGATGGGACGATGCGCTTGTGTAGAAGCCGTCTTCTGGAGATAGGGATGCGTGTTAGCCTCGTTTCCTCTCATTTAAAACTACCTACCTACACAGAAAAAAATAGGGGTTGATAGAGAAAACATACTGCAGAAGCTCTTGAGTATCCTTGCCGCCTTATCACATTCCTTGTCCATGCTCGTAGGCCAGAAGGCCTCGGACCCAAGCTTGTTCGTCAGCTTATTGATCGGTACGCCAGCTTTGATGCCCCACTCGTAGAGCTTGCGCCCGAACCCAGGCTTCGATGAAGAGGAAGAGGAGGACGCCGCCTCGACACTACCCGCTGGCGGCGGTTGCTGGTACTGATGAGTGCCGGCAGCATGAGGGATCGATGCCTCAGAAGGAGGTGGCGCGAACTGCGGTATCGACTGCGACCCTTGCGAAGAGACAGGGCGCGGTGGAAGGATGGGTGGTTTCTCGTCGGTCACGACCACACCCGCTTCAGCTTCAATCTCCGAGTAGCTAGGCGGAGGAGGGAAGTTGGGGTCCTGCTGTTGCTGGTTCGGCGGGGGACCCGGTGGCGGAGGTGGATAGTACTGCTGCTCTGTGTTTGAAGGGGGTGGACCTGGAGGAGGAGGCGGATATTGGTCGTAATGCTGAGTCGTAGGAGGACCTGGAGGCGGGGGCGGGAAATATTGAGGCTCGGTTCCGGATGACGGTGGAGCACCAGGAGGCGGAGGAGGGTACTGAGTCGGCTGGCCTTGATTGTGCTGGGCTGTATTCGACTGAGGACTATCGCCAGCAAGTTCGGCATAGTAATTAGGGTTGTCGCCTGGGAGAGGCGAATGGCTGGGATGTGCGCTCATCGCGTATGAGTCTGAAGAAATATTGCGCCGATTGATGCTGAGCGGGAGTTGGGTACAGCACAGTTCGATCGTATATGTCACCAAGTAGAGCGATAGAGGAATTTACTTGCAGGATGAAATGTATTGTGTTAGGGAAGATCCAAGCTAATCGCAATGAGGATGATTTTGGACTGAATAAAGGAATGACACAAAGGTAGCGGGCAATCAAGAGAATTATGAGGCCAATTTAATAAATTTCAAGATCGATACATACCTTAGTTTGCTTCATCAAGGCTCCGCGTGTAACTGTGGCTTAGAGATTATCTCATTAGGATTCTATTAGAGTAGCTTCTACGATGGGGGTTCTAGGCACCAGCAGCGACCTTCGAACAAGTGAGGTCTAGATAGCTGAATGATCATGCTATTCAGTCGTGTAGGGGTGACAACCTGATGTCATCGCCACACTTGAGTTAGCTGCTTGCATGACACCATCGGTTACACACCCTAGTACCCAATGCTACCTGTATTTAGTTAGTGTCTGTCTTGGGCAGCTAAGCTACCCGGAGGCAACTCTCGCAATGGATCACTGCCAGCTCCAGTAGAACAACCGACAGCTTAAGATCTGCTAGGATAGATTTAAGGATGGAAATAGTAGCTGATCAGAAGGACACGGCCCGGAAGAAGAGTAAAATGGATGCACTTGTCATAAAGAGAACTAGAATGTGTGAATTAACGTCCGGAGTACCCCGTATTATCGTCTATTTTCGAACCACGCCGACTCGCAGATGTCGTGGCTGATTTCTTAACCTTCATCACCCTAGAATACACGTGATACACTACAAGTACAGACCTTCGGGCTCTCCTTCTTGCTTGGTGCGAAGGACTCTCTCTCTCGCAGCCCTGAAGTCGGCCATCTGCACGCGCATACGGCGTTCACGCAGAGCCATTAGACCGGCCTCGGAACAAATCGCCTTGATGTCGGCTCCGGATAGATCATCCTTTTGGCTGATGAACTCGTCCAGGTCGACGTCTTCATTGAGGCTCATCTTGCTGGTATGCAGATTGAAGATCTTGCGCTTGGTGTTCTGGTCGGGGTTCTCGAAAAGGATCTTTCGGTCGATTCGGCCGGGTCGGATTAGAGCAGGGTCAAGCGTTTCGATCTTGTTGGTGGCCATGATAACCTTGACGTCGCCACGGTCGTCGAATCCGTCTAATTGATTGAGCAGCTCCAACATTGTTCGTTGGACCTCACGCTCTCCACCTGATGTCGAATCGTAACGCTTCGTGCCGATAGCATCGATCTCGTCAATGAAGACAATGGAGGGAGCATTCTCTGCGGCGACCTAGGGTAATATTAGCATGGAATAGCGCCAGGGAATACTTAGTACAATCGTGAACATACCTGGAAAAGTTGTCTAACAAGCCGTGGTCCATCTCCCAGATACTTCTGGATCAGCTCGCTTCCGACGATACGTAGGAAAGTAGCCGAGGTCTGATTTGCCACAGCTTTCGCCAGCAGCGTCTTGCCAGTTCCGGGGGCACCGTAGAGAATGACACCTTTGGGCGGTTTGATGCCCATTTCCTCGTACAGCTCGGGATGTAGAAGTGGTAGCTCGACCGATTCTCTCACTTCCTGGATCTGCTGCTCCAATCCACCGATATCAGCGTACGACTCGGTCGGTGCCTTGTCGAGCTTCATGACGTTGACCGCCGGGTCCGTGTCGTCCGTAAGCACGCCGACGATAGAGACGCTCTTGTGATGTAGCAACACAGACGCGCCAGGCTCCAGTAAGTCCTTGTCGACGAAGCTCATGATGCTCACGTAGTACTCTGGGCCGGTGGTGCTGGAAACGATGGCGTGGTCATCATCAATCATCTCCTCAAGAGTGCCGACACCCATTGGGCTTCCACGCATGTCATCAACTCGGCCGCGTTCGTCAGCCATGCGGTCGGGAGCATCGAGATCGGTTGCAGGTCCAGTGTTGTCCTTGGCAGCCTTCGCTTTTCTCAGACGCTCCTGATTCTCGACGAATTCTTCCTCGAGTAACAGGTGATCGTGAATACGTTGCATTCGGAGTAGACGAAGTTTGCATCGACTTGTTGGGTAGACGGCGGGGAGCTTTGCGGCGGCAGAAGTGCCGGCAGCCTTTCTCTTCTTGCGTCCGATGCGGGTGGTCGGACGAGGTGGTGGTTCATACTTGGGCTTCTCCTTCTATTGATAGAGTACAAGTTAGGAACAAGTCTCGGTTTGGAGGGGAGGGGGGAGCTGAGAGGTAGATGGATGGCTATACAATGCTATCGGGATATATCTATCAAACATACCTTCTTATCCTTGTCGTCCCTTCCATCCTGGCCGGCGCCTCCCATTCCAGACTGACTCTGACCCTGTAAGATAGTAATATTAGTATGGCGCAGCGTGTACGAGATCGAGATGTTGAGCTTACCATCTTGACAAGCTACTGCCCAGACGGGGTCGAAGATATACGTCGGGCGATCGGTGACGGGGTTGTCGATGGACGAAATATTAAGAGTAATGATATGGACTGTATGAACAAGCCAACTCTCCAACAGTAGCTGAAGAAAAGGGTGATAATGTTGGGGGTTGTTGACGGAGGGTGGATGGATGATGAATAAGTGTAGGAGGAGTTGTGCTGCAGTTGTGCTTGAGGCGAACGGTCGAAGCTTCCCTTGATGCTGGCTTAGTTGGCTCTAGCGCCAGAAATCAGGCGGCCAAGGGAAACGCGTGCAGATTGAATTATTGAATTGATGGGAAGTGGCTGAGGGGCTGAGTGGCTGAGTGGATATCGGGATGTACCGGAGTACATGCTCTTGTGCCGACTGACTCGGCAAAATGCATATAGGAGGAGGTACGTATCATTCCGCGCATGTGGCCAGTGCATGTGCAGCTACTGGCAGGCTTGGATCGGGTCGGTGTCGGTTTGAAGTTTGCGGTATTACAACGGTGTAATTAACTTTTGATAGACCGTTGAAGCTTGACCTTTTTTCTCGTCATCCTTCGCAAATATCCCCTTCCCTTCTAGCCCCCTCCAACGTTATACCACTCTCGCGCACTTCATCTGTCGGAAGCTCCCCTACGGCTTCCCATAGGTCAATTGCTGCAAGATGCAGGCTTTCTCAAGACATCTGCGGCCAGGCGCTGCCGTCCTGCGCCAACTCTCCCGACGAGCCTACAGCTCCACGACCACCCCCTACTCCCAGACCATCGACAACCTGCGCATTAACTCCGATACAAAGGTCATCTTCCAGGGCTTTACTGGAAAGCAGGGAACGTAAGCGCTGACCATGCCCACAGCATCAGTGCTCGATGTCAAGGACTCATTCAGAGTCATTATCTTGATATACAGCCCAGAAAAGACTCATGCTAATACGTGCGGCCACTCACAGTTTCCACGCCCAACAAGCCATCGAATATGGTAAATATACCTCCCATCTGCCCAAAATTTACGATAGTGTCGTTCCGACGGGAGAAATAGAGGTCTAACGGATATCTCCGAGTAGGCACCAAGGTTGTTGGAGGCACGAATCCCAAGAAGGCCGGCCAGGAACATCTCGGTCTTCCTGTCTTCGGTAATGTCAGCGAGGCCGTGAAGGAGACTGGCGCAACTGCCACTGCTATCTTTGTGCCGTAAGTGGCGAGCTGCCGGGTTAGAGAAGGAGCTGCTTGAGCAGGAGATACTGATCAGAGACCATTTCCACAGTCCACCTCTAGCCGCCGCTGGCATTGAGGAAGCTGTCAATGCTGAAATTCCTCTCGTTGTCTGTATTACCGAGGGCATTCCCCAGCATGGTACATTCCCTGATCCTACTGCTTCCGCCTGGGGCTTCGTCGTTTCTAACGTCTCTTAAAAGACATGGTTCGCATCACCGATATTCTCAAGTCCCAGTCCAAGACTCGTCTCGTCGGTCCTAACTGCCCCGGTATCATCGCCCCCGGCCAGTGCAAGATTGGTATTATGCCCGGCTTCATCCACAAGCGTGGTCGCATCGGTATCGTCTCTCGTTCCGGTACTCTAACTTACGAGGCTGTCAACCAGACCACCCAGGCTGGTCTCGGCCAATCTCTTGTTGTTGGTATCGGCGGCGACCCCTTCTCTGGAACCAATTTCATCGACTGCCTGAAGGTTTTCTTGAAAGATGAGGAGACGGACGGTATTATCATGATTGGAGAGATTGGTGGTTCGGCTGAGGAGGATGCCGCAGATTTCCTCAAGGCAAACAACATCGTCAACGGCGGCAAGCCCGTGGTCAGCTTCATCGCCGGTATCAGCGCGCCTCCGGGACGAAGAATGGGCCACGCCGGCGCTATTGTATCCGGTGGAAGGGGCGGTGCTGACTCCAAGATCAAGGCCCTGGAGGCCGCTGGCGTGGTAGTGGAGCGGTCGCCTGCTAATCTAGGACGCGCTATGAGGGAAGCCTTTGTCAAGCGGGACCTGCTATAAGTATCCTATCTCGTATGCATAAATAGAAAGAGGCGGCTGGTTAGATATGGGACGGCCTCGACGAGTCGGTAAGGATGAAAGGCCTGTAATGCTGTATCCAAGCGGAAGCAGACATCGAAGCAAATGTGGTGCTGGGCAAGCCGAACCGCATCTGGTGCCAGGAGTACATATCCTGTGTATGTTTTTACTTGACTCTACAATAGACGGAGGGCGGATTGGTGGATAGTGCATTGTATCTTGTTGTATTTGACTCCCCAACACGCCTGCATCATCTTTGACTGCCTTCCTATGTGCTCAGTAGCGCTTAGTTTCTCGGGTATAAAATCGATTCGTGGAACGTTTCTAGAAGTACCTGGTTATCAGACATGTACCCAAAGTACCCAGGTAAAGCGAATGCAACATCGCCAGGAAGCCAATGAATCGCAGAGGTTGTGTCAGCCGGCCAGGCAGCACAAGCCCGAGCACCAGAACTCCCGCAATCTTGCCCATCGCTTTGGACGTTGTATTCGCCTTTACCATGATTCACTAGTTCTCCAACACGTCCTTTCACAGCTCATCCCAATTCTATTGTCGCCAGAACTCGGCTACAGCTGGTACTCGATGAAGCAATGGCCACTCAGAGCGAAAGTTACGAGTTGAGGCCTCAAGCAACTTCTGCACATGTGTCCACCGCCGAGCCTCCCCCCGATGACCAGTCTTTGCCAAGGCGATGTTCCGAGCCTTCTGCGGCCCAGGCACTCCCTAGTCGACATGGGGTGCTTCATGGTATTCTGGGAATTGTAGCCAAGCATAGCTCTATTATACTTGGGGCACTATCCTTTATTATCGCGTGTGTCGGGTTTTGGCCGGCTACTACCGCCACTTCTGATGGGCACCACGCAGAACTACTGGCTGAATGGACAGCCAGAAAGGATTTTCTGGAGACATGTGAACATGTAAGCTATCTTCATCTCTGTTATGTACCTAGTCATCACTTAGGCAGCTGACAAGGGCACATCAGCGCAATTGGACGGGAGCCGATTGTGAGATGTCTCGGGGGGAAGAGATCGGAGCACCTCCTAATTTCTACGGAACAGATTGGAAGCGGCATGCCAATCGCGTCCCCGAGACAGAAGCCGACTTTTGGACCTGTATATTCTACAGTGTTTACACATACGCATTCGTCCGCCTGTGAACCAAACGTTACGGCTTTAGAGGCGAATCATTTATACGCAAGACAGTCTTCTGTGGGACCATAGTGATGCATGCCACGAGCCTTTTATCTCCCATTTTCCCATACCATCTGTTCGTACGGGTGACAACGGCGCTGATGATCATCTCACCCATAATGTTGCTGTGCAATGTGCTAGAGCGGGTGTTTCTGTACAAGTAATGCTTTAGGTGACAGCTATATTGGAAGAACAGCGGAAGTACGGGAACAAGAAACCATCCTGTCTAGGGCCGAGACGTGTGCTCGCCTATGGGTCCAAAGGCCGTTGAAAAGTGTGTGTTCTTAGCACTAGTACTTCATCCCCATTCACGCAGAGTCATCGGAGATCATTGGTCTCTCGTATTAATAGAGACACGGAGCAAATCTCTCAAGAATTCGTTTATCTCGGACGCCCAAGGGAACTATTTACATAGGCGTAAGACACTATGGAGGGTTAGGAGGCAAAGGAATACTTAACGTGGGGTAGTATTTTTAATAAGTCACTGTTTCGTCGGGGCTAGGACAGATATTCTCTAGGTTATATTCTAAGAGAGGGGCCTTATATATCCTCAGAGTGATTCCATGATGGGCTCACAATAGGCAGTATCGCCAATACCAAGAAGATGCTCAATCAGTCTGATAAAGGTGTCTAGGAGGTACCTACCTAAGGTAAGGGAGTGAGCGACTTTACTACTTAGCGATTAGAACATCCCATGAGGTACTTAAGTAGTCCTGTAGCCCTAGATATTCATTCTGTGCCTCTGATATACCGCCGGCTCTAAATTCCTGATGACTTTTGAAGGAGAGAATTGCTATGGCGCCATCGCCAAGCTTCAGACGAAGGACCCGCCCATCATGAATCGGGCCTATGATGATTCAATTCTGTTGAAAGGTATCGGGTTTTCCATATAGTCTCTCAACCTCTCCTGTGTCCATGTTGCCGTCTTGCCGATAGTCGAGATGACGCCCGTTGTGGCGCCTCCCCCAAGCAGTACAGTAAAGATCCCGCGCAGCGGAAAGTCCTGGTAAGCCGGGTAGCTTAGATCAAACGGCTGCGCGGAAGCAAAGATCCCTTCAACGTTGCTGTGTGGAACTAGGGCGGAAGGTCTGATTTCCAGGATAGTTGGGTGAATGTTGTGGTAATCGTTGTTGACGCCAGCGTCGCCGAAGATATAAGTCCCGCCGCTACCCCAGTGCTCGACGTCAAGGTTAACAACCGGTTCCGCACGAAGCGGAATTCGGCTTGCTGGAATCTGCCAGGGCATCACCGGCACCCGCAGTTCCAGACTGAGGCTGCTGCAGAAGTCGAAGAATCGGCCCCATTCGTACGGGCCGTAGCAATAGCCGTTCACATAGGCTCGTTGAGTGAAATCATCCGCCTCGTAACGGTCAATAGCCAGGAAGTCGGGACTATAGTCTCCACTATACACAGAAAGCTTCTGGATATACTCCGCTGTTTTCTTGGCCGCATCGGCTGCGGCATCCGGGTCCTTTGAGTAAATCCAAGTAGAGGTCCCAACACCCCAGATGTTGACTTGCCACCCAAACGTCACGTTGCTGGCAACTGTGCGTATCAACCAATTTACGGCCAGCACATAGCCTTCCAGAGTGTCCGTGATGTCACTAGGAATGGAAACGTCAACTTTCCGGTAACTGAGTGCGTCCTCCAGTGGCTCTCGCACGGGCATGCTGTAATCGGGGCTCAGCCCCTTGCCATCTAGCCCCTTCTGACACTCACCAAGGAAGTCTGGGTTGACTACATACCCCGCAGGAACAGATTCACTGCCTTTCTCCTGGGCCAAACTCAAGGATAAGATCAAGTTTCCGAAACTGTGCGCAAGCCCATTCTTATTTTGTAGCTGGTCAAGAACGTTGCCCAGCGATAGGTTGACCGTATACGAGATCATCACCGGTAGCACCGGATGACCAAGTTTGTTTGCTACGAGATTCGCAAGCTCAACCGTTCTAGTTGTAGCAGGATCGTCAGTTAAATAGCGTCCTGGGTCGCCAGCGCCGTCATTCCCTGCATACTTGAAAATTGATGACACGTCGGCTGCAATGAAATCACTCCCTTCGAGGTCTACTAGGTCGCTGAGCGCACCGAAGCTCAGATGATTCGGGAATCCGTGTACTTCTAGATTAGCCCCACGTACCACCTTCAGTCCTAACTCCGTATTGCCGTCGTTTGTGACATTCAGCTCGGCGGGAGCCTGGACGGCGTATACAATTGAGTCGTCAATAAAGCCTGTGACATTGAGCGTGTACCGTCCCGGGGCAACTGGGACGGCGAATTTGGTCGAGTCTACGTCGAGATCGACTATCTGCGTATAGATCACGTTTGCGCTCGTGGAAATCAGGCGTAGGGATAAGGTGGCGCCTGGTTTGTTGAAACTTGAGCCGATCTCTATAGGCAAATCCACAAAACCCGAAGTATCGAGATCCTGGGTCTCTATATCGCTTTGGTTGATAGCGATTCTGATCAGATCGTTCACTAATTGCGTTGTCTGAACAGCAATATACGTCACGTTATTCAGGGTGACTCGGGCGCTAACCTCAACGCTGCCCTCGTCAGGTAGCCTCCGCAGGTCTACTTTCTGGTTACCGGAGCCAAAGAAGTCGGCAAGGATATTTTCGGTTGCACTCTCGACGACCTTAACGTGGAGCCTTTCCTTGTCGATGGGCGACGAGAGCTGCCCGATGACCACATCCATAGCACAGTATTCCCGGACCACGCCGTAAGTCACTTGGATAACCGTTTCCTCGCCGGTCTCGACAACTACTTGGCCTGGTAAAGCTTTGGAGGTGGCAACGGCGGTTTCGTTGGGGCTAATGAGCTCGGCGGCCGCAACAGTGTATTTGCCAGATGTCGCCTTGTATAACCTAGTCTCGCCGGGCAATATGGTGAATGGGGTGGATCGACTGCCTTGCGCCAGATACACGACCTGCTCAGAATCCGCAAGTACTGAATTTGGGGCAAAGGCACACTTGATTTTGACGGTGCCGCTTGGCACATCGTCGACGTAGAGCTCAAACGAGTTTGCGTAAGTATCCGGATCAGCTGTCAAGTTTCCGTTGATACCCCAAGTGAGAGTGTCACTGGCTGCGAACGTGTGGCTACGCTCAAGATAAATCTTCGCCGTGACGTCGGTTGTGTTTTCGTCAAGTTCCTCAGTGGTGATCTCGGGCGAAACCGGCTGCCAAGGGGAAAACAGTGCGTTGACGGTTATATCAGCCGATACTGGCGGCGACTTGAACTTGACGCCGAGGAATGTCTGGACGGTCACTGGAGTATTGTCCTCGTAGCGAATGTTGCTGGTGACTAGAGTCCCGTACCAAACGCCGGCCCCAGGCCCAACGACAGTATCGCAGATGACCTTCTTTGAACTTGGGCGAGCCATCATGAATGGAAATGAATATAGAACTCAGTTGTGGCGACTGAGACTTAGAGCAAAAGAACCGAGAAACTAGCGAAGTAGGTAGGTATGCTTCTTGTTAAATATAGGCGGAAGTTCGAAAAAGCTACCGGAAGCAACAGCTTTATATATAAATATATATTTGAAATTCATCATGTGTACGGCGGGGATTCTCGCACAACTATGGAACCTATGTCTCTTCAGTCTTGTATCCTAGGAATGTGAAATGAGGCCGGTCTGAGACGGCTTCTTGATGGAGGGACAGGTCAGACTTCGCGATATTCTCTGGTGTACAGTACTTCTTCGGATTCATTGCATGAGACATCGTTCGTATCATCACCCGAAGACAGCTAACACGGCATGAAATTAGGTTAGAATACAGAGCTGCTGCTCGTTAATAATGGCCATACAGGTAGATAATAAACTTATTCTAATCAAAACTCCATGCTACAGGACGCTTGCATTGGATCTAAAACGGTTGCACTTGTCGAGTTTGTTGTACAGGAGGTATTAGGTTAGCAGGTTGGCTGCTTGCATAAGTCGAACCCCCTGGAGAGACCTTCACGCAATGAGCGATTCTCAACTCCCCTGAATCTAATCTAGGAAGGTGGCTTTATAGTCGAAATGAGAACACATCACTTAACTGGTTCTGCATCTAAGGCTTGGATATACTAATTACTTGGTGGTCTAACAAAGTTTATTACCGAAATTGATAGAGCTTCCGCAAAGAGTCTTAAATCTCATAGTTGTCTTTATAGAGATTGAGAGAAATAGACAATCTCTCATCCGGAGCCTGTTTTTATCGGCTAAAACGATCATCGTGTGGCCTTCGGTGTATCACCGCAAGTCCCACGGCCGTTACTTCATTTGTGATTACGTACGGATTACTACCAACTACACTCGTTAGTATAACAGCCGGCCGTTGAGGGCATTGCTAAGGCTATAGGACCATATATGGGAACCAGTAACATCTAGTTGACCTAGTATAAGTATCTCCGATCACCACCGACCCGACGTTCCTAGCCGAAACGCGCATTTCGCTGCATCTTACTGGCCGAATCGCCGTGGAGGGTGCATAGTAGCAGGTCTCGGGTGCGACAGCTAAATATCTAATCCCGGGGCCACAATATTCGGGGAGCTCTTCCGGTTGTCCTGACGGATGTCGTGTAATTCGGCTTCGTCTGTGTGGTGAGTTGTGGGCCAGTGAGTAGCCGTCGCCCTCGCGCGCAGGTGTAGTAGCTAGGATCCTTGCGAATATGCCTCACCCTTTTTTGGAAACAATAGTTCGTCGTCTGCCTAATTGGCCCATCGCACGGTTCATCCATTGACTGCGCCTACTAGTGTTTGAAACTGTCTAGGTACATACCTGTATGGATGAGGATGAGTGAAGTGGTACGAACGCATAGGCGTCACAAGAGGACACCGGCGCAAGCCGCCAAGGAGTTTATTGGGAACGGGCTGAAAGGGACAGCTTGATTACCAGGTAGTAGATATGTTAGGTAGTTGAAGATGACCGACCTAGTCACCCTAATTCTTCAATCTCTACCTAGGTATATCTTTGAAGAAGGGGAAAGGGGGATGTGGATTAGTGTAGAGGTTAGTATTTATCACATACCGTACCGTTAATTCTCCGCCGAAGTGGTAAAGAGTTGCCCCTGAATCCCCTATGTTCGAACCCCGCATCCATATGATAACTGCCGTATGGGGTCCGGGGTACCGGGGTCTCCGCATTCTTGCTTTGGAATAAGCTTGGGGTAGCTGGGACGGTAGTGGGCGGAGATGTCCACAGTTTGAGCATGGAGATCAGGACTTTTGCAGATCTAAGTGGGTTATTGGAGCTAATGCTACATCCTGCTGCAAAGCATGCTCGGCCTGGGGCTTGAGAAGCACATATATACCCGTACGAGGGATGGTCTAGAGCCCCGGATGATTAACATGACGTGCGCATAGTGTATAAACAAGACTTCTAGTATACTCCTGGAATCGCCATTTCTTTCTCTATTCCTGGTTCTTTTCACAGTCTAAGGACTGCTATTGGATTTCAAGATGTCTAGCGACACGGATAAGCCGACTGAGGCTTCGGTGACAGACCAAAAATCTGGGCTAGGCCATAAGGAAGAACTCGAAGTCGTGCCGATCGAGCAGGAAGCAGT
Source organism: Hypoxylon sp. FL1857 (assembly GCA_022578955.1). Classification (NCBI taxonomy): domain Eukaryota; kingdom Fungi; phylum Ascomycota; class Sordariomycetes; order Xylariales; family Hypoxylaceae; genus Hypoxylon; species Hypoxylon sp. FL1857. The sequence continues at coordinate 158,126 of MU400423.1, forward strand.
TGAGGACGCCTATCACATCCATCTAAGCTGGAGATCATGGGTAAAAATATCCAATACTATTCCGTATGCTTCAGCTGAGTCGTGAACACTGACGAGTTGGCGACTAGTTGGTGGTGTTTATCACCTGTTTCGCGTGAGCTCAACCGCACTCGCTTGTCTGTGTCAGGATCGCTGTGCTAACCACATTAAAAAGTGTTATGGCCCAAGTATTCGTAGTTGTAGCCGCGGGATCCGTTATTGCCTTCATCATCCGCGACCTAGGAGATGCCTCTATAGCCGGCTGGGTTATCCAGGTTACTTTCTGATCCTCCCTCCCCTTTTCTAGTATGCCTAAACTAATAGAGAATGTCTAGGGCCCACTGCTGATGCAATCCGTATTGTCGCCAATAGTCGGTCGTCTATCCGATGTGCTGGATAGAAAAGTCCTTGCGACTGTACCACCCCTAATCGCGTTTGTAGGCGCCGTCGTGTCCGCGAAGGCAACATCAATGAGCATGCTTATCGGCGGTGGCATCCTTATTGGGACTACCCTAGCTACAATATCTATTGTCCAGGCAATTCCCGCCGAGATCCTCCCCCTGAAGTACCGAGCTCTTGCTAATGGCTTCGCTTTCGTGGGAGGCGCCGTGGGAGGACTGTATGTTCAAGCCTCTCTCATCATTGGAGATTGTATTTGGATAGATACTATTGAGCGCTCGTTGGATGGCTGACTAGAAGGAAACAGAATCGGATCTCTTGGCGCTGGCGCCGTCACAAATGTCAATGCCAGCGGGTGGCGTTACATCTTCTGGATACAAGCTGCGTTCCACGGTATCACATCCGTAGGGCTCTTCTGCTTCTACTGGCCCCCAAAACATCTCGAGTACCCCAAGATGTCGCTACAAGACTATATCTGGGCTTGCGATCCTATTGGATCTGTATTCTTTGTCGGTAGCGCAACTCTCATGCTGCTCGCGCTCGATTGGGCCGGCGGAGCCTATGCGTGGTCGAGTCCTCACGTCGCGGTACCGCTTAGTCTAGGGTTGGCGATGCTAGTTGGCTTTGCTCTTTACGGTACGGGGACAACCTGCATCACTTCCTTAACGCATTAATAGAAGTGTCTCGACTGACAAAAGCAGAATGGAAAGGACGTTCTGACGGCCTGGTCGCGCACGTCTTCTTCCGGAAGAACGCCAACTTCGCGTACTCAGTCTTCGCCTTCGCGGTTGAGGGGTGGATCTTCTACAGCGCCGTCAACTCAGTCGTGCCGCAGATCGCGCTCAACCTGGGATTCGAGAGTGACTCCTGGCGCATTTCGGTTCGGCAGCTGAGCTACCAGCTCCCCGTCCTATTCGCCTCGATACCAATTACGTGGTACGCGACCCGCTTCAAAGATTTACAGGTCCCTTTACTCGCTACTTTCACAATCTTCCTCATCGTGTAAGTCCCCTTATCATATCTGTCACTGGAAACGTAAAAATTGTGTATCGTATAGCCAACTGATGGACGTGTTTTGTTTTTAAAAAAAGAACGATCTGCTACGCAAACATACAGCCGTCATGGAGCTCTGCGCAACTCGGCTTCAACGTGCTTGCAGGTTTCGGTCAAGCTGGCCCGCTCACACTCCTCGTCGCCTGCATCCAGTTCACCGCACCACACGCCTTCCTGTCGACGGCAACGGGTCTCGGCTTCTCAGCGCGCGCCATCGGCGGCGCATTTGGGTCTGCCGTCTTGAATGCAATAATCAATGGTCGACTAGCCAGCCACTACGCCACGAGTGTCGGTGAGGCAGCTGTCCAGGCGGGCTTGCCCGAGAGCAGCGTACCGGCATTACTGAAAGCGCTGGATGCTGGGCAGATAGGGTCTGGCGTCGACGCCGCAACGCCGGCGGTCTGGGCTGCAGCCGTTGATGCTAGCAGATGGGAATATGCTCATGCCTACCGCTTAGCGTGGTCGAGCGTCATCCCATTTGTGGTGCTAGCTATAGTCGCTGTCGCGCTCCTCAAGGGCGTTAAAGATTTGATGACGGAGAAGGTCGAAGCCACCGTGGAGCACGTTCAACGTGAAAGTGTGTGAGAATACGCGGTTCGCTAGAGTAACTTTGCGTCATTTATTGCTTTTCTGATTAAGTCTGGGCCTATTAGGCGTTAAGAATAATCTGTTTGGTCGCCGCCTACCTAGATGGCTTTAGATGGGTTACGGTTGATAGTTGATGTTGACAGTCGCTTCCAGTCGGATAGTGTCATTCGAGATGCCTAGAATGTCCCTATTACGAGTACTATTCGTCCCACGTGGGCTTTGAATTGAAGGATTACTCCACGCTTATGTATCGCTCTAGTCTCAAAGGTGTGGTAGAGTCAAGAGGCCGTAAGGGTGGTAGACTAGACCAAATAGATGTAAAATAGAGATCATCCATGTTGCGTGCCTCTTTGTGTGGCTGTATTGATCTTTTAATGAGGATTCCCAGACGATGTCTATGGCCACGGCTTAATATAGTAGGCAAATGTGCTTGAGACCAGCCCATTTCTATCCTAGAATTGATTGCTGGCGTAGAAACTTTTGTGGAAGCTCACACTTCGAGATTCGATATTTAGGCCTGGGTCGACTACCACTGCGTTCATGCGTTGGTGGTTTAGTAGACCTCTGGCAGGCGAGGTTCCAAAATCGTTCCGACTGCGAGATGACCCGAACCAGCCTGCGTTACCTAACAGCATTTTGTACGTCCTCTGCCTGATTCTTAGGTCAATGCTTCTTCCGAGCATCCCCCACACATGCGAACAAGTAACCATTCCATGCCAGAGAAGAGTCGATGAACAAGGTGATATCAATCTGCGAGGGCATCTCGTGAGTGTTCATGTCGAACCATCGGATTGCACTGATGTGAACGTTCTTGTATACGTCCCATGTTTCACGCACAGATTCCTTTCGCTCAAGACTGGTTTTGCGGTCGACCATCAAGCCACTTGCTCATGTAAGGCCCATCTAGCCAATATCCAAGTTTCTTGTAATAACTCCTTACGCCAACGCCGCTAATGACGCTAATCTTGTCGCTTCCATGCTCGTCGCGAGCGATGCGCTCCGCCTCTTCCATCAATAGGGTACCGAAACCTTGGTGCTGGAACTTCTTGGGGTCTCTGGCATGTACTGGCACGGCGGTCCCGTAGACGTGAAGTTCTCTCACCAGGCTTGTCTGTTGACCAGTCAACTCTTCGCGGTAGGTGTATTTCTCGGTGCACTTGCGCAGGCGAAGTAAGGCGACTAAGATATCCTGCTTGGGATCCTCGTAAGCCAGGAAAGTCTCCCATCCACCATTAGCCGTATAATCACGACGAACCAGCTCGATCTGGTTTGGTCGAATCTTGTGCTTGACCTCATTGATGCCGACCTCACGCGTCCTTACATCGCGACAGGTCGTACCAAAGTCCTTCATCCGGGCAAGAGCCAACTCTCTCAGATTTCCATTCTCTACACCCGATGTCACTAGCGGCATCGGAATATCTCTCTGGACTCGATAGATCCTAGTCCAAGGCGGGACAAGTGCTAAAATCCTAGCAACTATGTCGATTAAATCATTTGGGGTGTAATTCTTATAACGACCTGTTCGCCATAACTCGTAAAGTCCTGTGCCACGGATAACCAACGTAGGGTATATCTTCAACCCATCGGTTCTGAACGCAGGGTTTTCGAAATATTCTCTAAACTGGTCTAGATCACGTTCCATGCCCACATTCGGTAAATCAGGCATCATATGCGAGACGACTTTGAATCCAGCATCCTTGGCAAGGCAGAATGTTTCGGCGACGGCTGCCACGGTATGTCCTCTGTTGGTGTCTCGCGCTACATCCTCGTAGAGCGATTGTACTCCAATTTCCAAACGTGTACACCCATATCGGAGCATATCCGTCAGGTGTGGTTGTAGGCAATAATCTGGCCGGGTCTCGATGGTAATACCAACACATTTGACGTTACTCATCTCGCCGGCCTCAACTGCCTCGTTGACGTTGGTTGTTTGATAGCCGCTCAAAGCATTGTGGAGCTGGGAAATAAATTCTTCGCGATATGGCACAGGTAGTGACATGAAGGTGCCGCCCATTATTATATATTCTACTTTGTCGACCGAGTGCCCGAGAGACTTCAGCTGGTCGACCCGACCTCGAGCTTGTTCGAAAGGATCGTATCGGGCGCGAATGGCGCGCATAGATGTTGGTTCGTAGCCTGTGTAAGACTGTGTACTATATTCAAAGTCGGAGTCGGGCCCGCCCGGACAGTAGACGCAGATGTTACCAGTGAAGGCGATGTGAGGGCACCTATGTGGTTTACACATGACAGCCACAACCGCAATACCAGAAGAGGTGCCTGAGTACCAGTCAGCGCAACGGCATATCAGGTTCTAATTCATGTTGGCGTACGGATAGGCTTTGCAACTAGCTTTGGCAGGATGTATTTCTTGTAGTGCTCTGGAACGGCGGCAATGATGGCGGTCAATGGGGGCATGCTCGCAATCTTGTGCTTCCTCGAGAATTTGGAGCGCAAGCTGTTGAGGTTGATATCCCGCTTGGGATTCTTAGGGTCCTTGGATGCCTCATGATCTTCGATGAGGGCATTCGCAATGTCGGCGCAACATCGCAAGAATCGTTCGTTTTCTGGCGGAAGGTTGGCATCCTTCTTGCGGACTGTCGCTGTTATCGTAGTCGTGGCCATTCTGGCAGTCGTACACGGTTGGCCGTACAGGAGTGATGTGTTACTTTGAGGCGATCGGGGACTGAAGTATTAGAAAGACCATCATCTAACAAAGAGAAGAGAATTGACCGCAAGAGGTGAAGTGTATTGTACGTAAATTGCTACATGTAGCAACAATGGGTAACAGAAAAAGTGATGGATGGTGGGATGGTGGGGCTGGAAATCTTCAATTAGATGCATCCAATAGCAGTGAGCGGAATGAACTGGAGCGGAAATAATAGGTTACGTACTAGGTACGTACCTCCTAGCTACACTACCTACCTACATAGTTCCGCGATGGACGACCCCTCACTGTAACCTGGACTGTGCTACATACATGTATTTTCGCTACAATGCATACATATTTAGGTAAGGAGGTAGGTACCTATCTAACCTACAAACATGTATGTACCTACATGTACTTAATGCATTCGTAGCAGCGAGCCAGGAGCTGCTTAGATCCACTATATACATATTTAAGGTTAGTGCTTTTCTTCTTCTTTTTGTTTATGCGCATCCACAGACTCTAAGCACTGTATGACCTCAAGGGAAGGTGGCGTACAACATTTGATCTCAGGCACCGCTGGCAACCGCGGGGTCGCAATAGGTCGCAATAGGGACGGAAGGAGGGAAAGTCGGAAAGCCTTCAGCTGCCAGACACTGCCCCGCCGATTTCCCTCCTTCTACAATCCCACAGGCCGCAAGGGTGTCCCAAGGCCGTGCCATCGTTTCTCATTGATTCATGCATTCTGAGCTGTCACGTCAAAGGTCCAAGGTGGTCAGGTTTCTGCAAGGAGCTGAGGTCTCGTAATTTCCCTTCAGTTTCCTTCAGCCTCATTATTTCCGTTATTCCCCTTGTAGCCCACACACAGTCATTATAGTCTTTCCAACTTGTCGACAATCGCATAGCTCGATCTGCTCTATCTGCTCTGTGCACTTCTCTCCCAATCCATCCCGCAACTACTCATTCGCCCGTCATCCGCTCCCACTCTCCAAATTATTGATTGATCCCTAAGACGGATATATTATACGCGGCTTGATACGCCAATAACAAGTACCAACCGACCGTCTGGTCTCTCTGCCGAATAACTACGTGGGGTACCCAACCAAGAAAGCGACACGAGAATTCGCCCACCATGGCTTCGAGCAGAACGCGTCGAGTGGCCAAGGAGTTGTCTGACATGGAAGCCGACGCGAAGAATTCCGGCATCACCGCTCAGCCTGCTAGTAACAACGGCGACCTTACACACCTCAAAGCTTGTATACCCGGCCCGCCCGGCACCCCGTACGAGGGAGGTCGATTCATTGTCGACGTCAAGATCCCCAATGAATACCCCTTCCGACCCCCGGTTATGAAGTTCGACACCAAAGTTTGGCATCCAAACATCAGCAGTCAAACTGTTCGTGCCCGTGCCCGCCGACCTATTGGTGCATTTTCAGCTAAGATAATTCCACAGGGCGCGATTTGTCTCGATACCCTGAGCTCCGCCTGGTCACCCGTTCTGACCATCAAGTCGACCCTCCTATCTCTTCAAGGTCTCTTCGAGAGTCCCGAGCCTAAGGACCCCCAAGACGCCGAAGTAGCCAAGATGATGATTAATGACAGGGAGGCTTTCAACAAGACGGCCCATGAATGGGCTGTGCTTTATGCCGGCGCCCCTCGCAACCCCAACTTCCAATCTGTCCAGCCTCGAACTCCCGCTGCTCCCAAGCAGGTCGATGACAGCAGGTATGATTTGCTCGAAGAGCGCGGGATAGATATCTTATCCGTAGTAGCCTAGTCAACTAACGAACTGTAGGTACCAAGGATACAACAAGGATCTCATCAATAGATTCGTTAACATGGGCTTCGATCTCGACCGAGTCGTTGAGGCCTTTCAATTCGTAGGTATCGATAGACTTGACGGCCAGGACTACGAGCTGGAGGAAGCGTATATGGGTGACATTACTGCCCATCTGTTGGGAGAGCCCTAATGCGATGGGAGCCGCCGTACGCCACTCGTATATCGACGGACTTCGTCCACCATTTTCAGACACCACCTCATACTTCTTTTTCCCGTGACCCGCATGTGCATGTGTGGGGCGTTAAGATACTAGTCACAGCATACAACTTGAATTCGTTGTATTCAGCAATCAGGGATGTCTTCGCAGACTTGCATAGGGTGTTAGGCGTCAGGGGTTTTCAGTTACAGTACGCTATTACATGAATTCATAATTTACCACTATGCCCCAAATTCGTGCTCATATCCCCTATTCAATGTGTCTTGTCTTGTCAGATGTGCCTTCGATTTCGAGTCTGATCCTGGTTCCGACTCTCACAGCCCGAAACTTCTTTACGCCCATTGGAAACCGTCTTTAAGAACCATAAAGAAATTTCCTGCCACAACTTCGTGAGCTTTAGTTAGCCCCGGGGTTTCTCTGCGAAACTAAGAACAATTTGAAAGCTACGCTGGAGCCTAATCCTACGCCGATGAGCGTGTATGTTACAGATCCATAGCGGCGCCATTCGCCTTACGCGCTACCCGTTGATCTAATCTGACACGCGCCTAAATCCGTAGAATTGTCTCGCGAGTCTAGAAGCTTGATCCTTCTAGCTTCTATATCAGGTTGCATCCGTGTCACGGGGGTGGAAAGGATAAGAGCCAAATTCACTCCCCCTCGAGACCTGCAAGAGGCTGCCATATTGGAATGAGGGTCGATACATCCAAAGTTAGCATGTCCGTCGGGCAGATCTTGAAGGCTCACAACGAGAATTATTATTAGGCTCACATGTTCCCTCATTTCGCCGTGTTACGAAGTCCATGAAGCCAGACATATCCTGAGAAATCTCGTTTAAGATTGTAACAACTCGTATTCGGTATTTTCTAATGTTCCGTCCTCTCATGTACCTGTTTTGAGGGCCTCCATAGTGAGGTAGCTACCTCAACTCCGATTCTTTTGGGAAAGGAGCCACTAAGACCCTGCCACGATGCTGGAGCTAGAACTCTGGAAAATCAGTAGTTTAGGTACTTGGCTCTTTAAGGGTTACAGCTAGCGTGATGTGAGTAAATGCCATCATTGGTGCGGCTATCATTCATGCCGAGAGTGTGGAAGTCAAGAGAGATATAGCAAGCTATTCGCCGGATAACGCGAATCGCCTCGTACGCTGGCTGTTGTTGTGTTTATGGTTCATGTCTACCTATCATACCTATCTAAACCAACGTGTAGAGGATCGATAACAGGCCAACACCAAATCGCTTTCTAACTGCTATGTGTGAATGATCCCCTTGACCTGGACCCCATAATACCAATATTAGACGCCGAATACCGTATAACGACTATATAGAGCATGGATAGACGAGAAATAAACAGAAGCCTCCATTATAATGATATATCATGTGCAGTGAACACTCAGGCCGAAAGTACTTGAACGCCGTTACATCTCTGGGCAAAGACCTAAGTCCGTGAGTAAATCGCCAGCCAGAACGTCGATACCAGCAGTATCCCGATCCTCGATCCCAAAACCCAGGAATAAGACATCGTCTAAGTAGCCGTGATACCTCTGGCCGTGAGCCTTCCAACTTATAGACGTGACGTAGAACATACGGTTCTGCGCGTCGCGACCATGAATCCATAGAGGCTTTCGCGAGATGCCGTAAACCTGAAACGGCGACACCTGCCGGAACACCATGACGTAGGGTTCGTACACGCTGTGGAATCCTTGAAAGGTCTTGTACTGAAAAACGGTGAAGATGAACGTGTTGGTTTGACTTGGTGAGCAAATGGGGTCTGACCGCCAACACATGGTAATGGACAAAGAGTTGGTTGCTTGATGAATCGATTCATATTCTGATTCTAGCCTGGGAATGTACTTCTCCATACACAGCCCATCACCGGCTTCTATCGCTAGAGAAGCGAGGTCTGATCCTGCCGAGCCATCGGACCCTAGTTTCGAGAAGACGCGTCGAGGTGCGACGTCGTAATGCGCGTACATTTGGCCCTCGTAATCCCAGAAGATGAACCAGTTTTTTTCCATGGGGGAGTAAGGCTCAGGGCGATGTAGTTCGGTTCCTATTTGAAAGAAGCTTTCTTGCTCAGGCTCGCCGTCGCCACTCCGCCAGTTTATCAGCACCTGGAAGTCCTGCATCCATTGCCCAAAGCAAGTCATTTGAGAATTGCTCCCATATACTGTAAGAATATTCTGTGGGCTGTAGAAAACACGAGCATCGTGCGGCCCGACGTTCAGGCTGGCGTACGCCAAGTCCCCTTCGCATCTACCTGGGCCCGTTGGGGCGATAGGTAAGGCGATGGGAGGAAACATGCAGCTAAGCTCGCTCTTATATGGGTCAAATACAGCGTCGCAAGCTAGCTCAACAAAGTGCGCCGGCGTCGTATCTACCGGGTCGTGGAGCTGTGCCACAATAGTCCACGTATTCTCGAAAATCGGATGTGGGATGATATTGGGATTTATGCCCAGCTTGTCACCGAATCTGAGTTTAAAGTATTTTCCATCCGGCGTAGAGACGGAGAAAAGCTCTGTATGAGTTTCCATGAGCTCGGGCGTAAATAACTCGCTAATAGTATTATCCTTGTTGCCGTCATCATAGACGGGAGGCGTTTCAAGTGGGCCATTATCGCTCCCACTGCTGGGGCTTGAATGTGAGTCTAACTGAACCGCAGGATCTCCTTGTTTACATTGGCTTGTAGATATTGTACGCGCTAACCAACACCTGATCTGATAGTGCGGGATAAAGGGACCGCCGTCAAGGCATCGAAAGAAGCTATAGAAGAGAAGGGAGAAAAAAACCAAGGGGAGTACTAATCGTCTTAGCTCTCTCACCAACATTCTTCGAAAAGCGACTGAGGATGCGTTCTCTCTGCATAAGGAAACGCGAGTTGGTTGTCTGCCGGAGCGAGGATGTGAAGACTACTGCACTTGACTACCTGCTTTCTTTAGCTAATACTCTCATCAAACATTGATCGAATCCGTTGGTGATTGAATATGCCAGATGTGATCAGTGTAACGACGTAATCCAAGATCGTTGAATCCTGTACACCATTAGACAGACCCGTATACGAATCGCTGTTCGCCTACCAGATACATACATACAGTATGTACCTGTCCAGCCTCCACGATGCACTCATCCACATCGGGCCGCGCTCCTCCCCATACAGATTGAAATGCATATCGAAGATCGCTAGTCTACGGGATCATCCGGATGGCGCTTCTTGCACGCCCTACTTACTAGTGAGTGCCATTATATACCCTTAGTTTTGCACTTACATATCTGAGATACGTACGTTACGCATAGTGGCATATTCCGGCGAGGAGCGCCGGCTGCACTAGTGACTCTAGTTAACCACAGAACTATGCAAGGGCCTGACTTTGCTGGCGTCTGATGAGACATAATTTCCGGGAAAACAGACACAGGCTCGGTGTGCCAAACTTGAAACTCTGACATGTGCTTCTCCTCCATGGGCTCCCCGCAACTCGCACCCGTAGGGCGGACGGGGATAGTAGCAAGGGAGCTTCATCCCGTGAATTTTCGGGTAACACTACCGTAGATTCGGTTACTTTCCCTATCAGGAAACCGTCTCTGACCACTTAAATCATCTATGAACATCACACCGAGGGTGGGACGAAGTTTGTCTCGGGCTTTTCTCACGGTACTAGATCTGAATTATAATACTTCAATCGGAAATTCCCCCGGTGGATAACCGAGAAGATTCAGCTTTTGATCATCTTTCACTTCTTTTGAATTGCAGCCCGGACGAATGCTCCAACTGGCCGTAGGTTGTTTGCCACAGTGCAGCTAAGATATGTGATATGCATCTTAGCATCACCTAACAAGCTACATGTCCACCCTCCTTCCGCACTGGTAGGTCAAGATAAGAGACATCGATATAGCCATTGTGCAAACCGAACGCTCGGCTCATCTATTAGCCTCGTAAAGATATCCGCCACCCAGAGGGTAAGGGGTAAGAGGATGACGTGAGGTGCTAGAAAGGATAACTCAAGCCCAAGCGGGCCGATCTTCGGCAGTTTAAACGTGTTCACCCACCGAGGGATGTGCGCCAGCTGGGCCTCTTGGTACCATCCGGTAGCTGTGTACAGCCTATCGCCAAGAGTCCATAGAATAGGACCATGCACCAGGTACAGCCCAAACGAGATGCGCCCGAGCTTTTGACAGGGGCGACTTTCGAAGAATCGCTTGAGCCATGGAATCCGGGGGATTGAAGAGACCAGAAAAATCGCAGCCCAGAAGAGATAGAACCATTTGTAGTCGAACACGGCTTGAGGTTTGAGATAGGATAAGTAATACCAGCCACGCGAGCCTTTAAGGCGGTTGACATCTGAATTAACGGATGGGACGCCACCAAGGTAGACACTAAGCGCGAGAAAATGGTGGAAAATGAAGCTTTGGGCGGGATGCAATCTGCTGAATATACGCGGGAGCTCATTCTTCGCGGCAAGTAGATCGATGTCGCAAAGAAGCATGCCCGATATGAACATCGCGGCATACCAGCCGTCTGCGACGTACATGAAATAGATTACTAGGACAAGCTGACACCAGAGTCGAGCAGTCCTGGCCAATCTAGACAGTGCTAGAAGGCAACTGTATATGACGATGGATCCCTTAAACTCGATCTGAATGGACCAGGCATGGAATTGGTAACTAAGCCAAGGATCGCCGCCTTGGTTGTATAAGAAGCTGAAGTTCTTGAATTCGAAATACCAGGACTGCAACTCGTCTTTCCAGTTGTCCCTGCGTTGAGCGTTAACGGCCCACAACCCAAATACATGCCACGATGTCATGTACAGAAATGTCACAACAATAAGTGGAAGATAAAGTCGTAGCCACCGCCTGAATAACGCCGATCCAACATTTTCACCCAGCTTTACATACTCTTGATTCTCTATCAAGCTCAATGGCTTTGCCGACAGAACGTAGCCGGATATGACAAAGAAGGTAGAAACGGCGTAGTGGCCTCCGGTGAAAAAAGTTCGAATCCCATGGAAAGCAGCAAAATGGTACTTGCCATCGTATCCAAAGGCGTCTTCAAATATTTGGGTCTGATGTGTTGAAGAGTGAGCCCATAACTGGTGATGATGCCAGTACACGAGGAACGAGGCGAATCCGCGAAGGCCATCCAAATAAGCAGTTGAGCGTAGTCTCGCCGGTACATTTGCGTTGTTTGACCGCGATAATGACAATGAGAGTTTGAATGGTCTTGCTAGCCGTCTAAGGTAGTTTAATGGCCTTATTGCTGGCCGACGTGAAGTAGGCTTCCAGTCCGTGGTAATGCCTTGCCATTCTCCAACTTCCAAATTATCTTGGTATTCGGCAGACATATTCGAATAAGATGGAAGTCTCGACATGATGGGTTCTTGTTCGATCCCCTTTGCTTGGTCGCCTCGAACGCCGCAGTCTTCTCGGCTATGCGCAACGATAGTGGATTTAGCGAGTCGCGAGATTCGAATTAACTTTAGTGCCCGTGGATGGATAGAAGAGCGTACTTCATTGTGCCGATCCAGAACCAGCCGAATGGTATTGCATTCCACTTTGGTAGCTTCTTAGGCATGCCTTGTGAGATTCTCTCGGACTGGAGCGACTTGTCCCGTACGAACCAGAGGGCTCAGGCCGCTAACTAGAAGTACATACCGGGATAAGAGCCATCCCTTTCAGAGGGACGATTTTACATATACCACGCGTTCGCATGTGACAACGGGGGAAAGGGAGGAATAGAATAAAACAAGGCATCCCACGCCTCATAAGCCACGCCCACCATGATTGCTGGAGATGATGCTTGAATAGGAAGGCTGCCGGGCACAAACACCTAGGTTGATGCAAATAAGGAGCTTCAGATCAAGGCTGTGACCATTAGGACTGGAAGTTGGGTAACACGGCCCTATTACAAGCTAGGCTACCCCCGTAGAGCCGGTATGGGGCTTGTGAAGTATGGGGTAGAATATAAACCGCGATTGGGTACGAGGAATGGTACCGGCCGGCTCTATCGATGTTTATCATTAGCTGCTGTGCAACCTATCTAAGGGTCACGAACGGCGACAGTGACTACAGTATTCGATTTGTGAGATAGGCATGCCCGATTGGCCCAGGCAAGATGTATCTTGGTCCTTGTTACTAGGAGCCGATATGCTGCTACCGCGTAGGCACTGAAGATGTAGGGATTAGTTCAGTCCATCATCAAGTTCTAAGCCGCGTGCCTACAACTCTGAATTCCAACACGTAGAGCTTCCTATCAGCAAGTATACCGTTATCATTCATTACCAGCTCAACGTAAACCTCCACACCGAATGTCTTTGACGTCTGGGCTTGCGATAGGTCGTCCTCCACGCCCCTTCTACCGCCAAGATGAATTCACCAATATCACCGTTGTCGCCTACATTAGCGACGACCACGGCGAAGTTTAGGAATCGTCTTCCAACACAGCTACGGAGAGCTATCTCCATATACCTCGCATGCATATGCGTCCTCTTGATCATCCTCAACGTAGATTTAATGCCATCCATACCGAGTCCTAGCGGCGTATTCAGGCGAAACGCGATTCCGCAGAAGCTTCAGAAATCTGGATCGCTCGGGAGCTTCCCAAAGAAAATATGGCAGACTTGGAAGATCGATCCCTTCTCATTTGAGGAGCGAGATTTTTCAACAGCCAAGACGTGGACCGCCAAGAACCCAAGCTTCAGGTACGAGCTCCTGACAGACAGTAACGATGTGAATTATATCGAGCAACACTTCGGTCCCGGAGGGTTCAACCGCATGGACATCGTCGACTTGTACCGGTCGGTCAATGCGACCATAATCAAGGCCGATCTGTTGCGCTACCTCATTATGTACGCAGAAGGAGGCGTCTACGCCGATATCGATGTCGAAGCACTCCGCCCCGTGCAAAGGTTCATTCCAGAGCGCTACGACGAGTCACAGATTGATATGGTCCTCGGCGTCGAGATTGACCAACCACAATTCAAAGATCACAAGATCCTCGGCAAGAAGTCGCAATCGTTCTGCCAATGGACATTCATGGCAAAACCACGGCTTCCAGTCATGCTGAAACTGGTTGAAAGCATCCAAGGCTGGCTAACAGACGTTGCTAAGAAGCAAAAGGTCCCAATCGGAGAGGTAGTACTCGACTTTGACGAAGTCATAAGCGGTACTGGCCCATCTGCATTCACGATTGCCATCCTGGAGGAGATGAATAAGGGGAGCGGCAGCGTCGCCCCCGTCACATGGGACGATTTCCACGACCTAGACGAGTCCAAGGTCGTTAGCAGGATCCTGGTTTTAGATGTGGAGGCATTCGCCGCCGGGCAGGGGCACTCGGATTCGGGCAACCATAATGCCAGGGGGGCGCTGGTTAAACACCACTATCATGCTTCAAATTGGCCGAGTCGACATCCTCGGTTTAGTCACCCGGTCTATGGTGAGGTCGAGAGGTGTAATTGGAATCCGGAGTGTGTTAGAAAGTGGGATGAGGACGTAGAAAGTTTTGGACTCCTCCCTTCTGAGGAGCAGCAGAGAAAAATCGATGAGAAGAAGGCCCAAGACAGCCACAACCAGCCGGTGCTTAATCCGTACCCGGGCTTAGAATTGAGAGAATTGAACTTGGCCCCAGCACGATAACGGTGCACGCACACTTGACTGGCGGTTGGGTGTTAAGATAGTCCTCCAATGTCATATAATGTTTATAGCTTGAGGTTGAAGACGGGAGGTTGCGTCTCGTCAACTTGGAAATGGATGCGCATGTTGATTCGGGTTGCAACAGCCGCTCGCCAGTTTCGAAAGAGAAATGTGATTACGTAAGGTAGGGCCTTCCCACATATTACAAACCCCCCAAGTCCCAGCGCCTCAGCGCCTCAGCGCCTCAGTAGGTACCCCAGCCCCCCCACACGTCATTCTCTCAAAGTGCGTCAGTTCATTCCACCATCGGCAGCTTCCACACGCGTACCTAAGCCTACATGTATGTATGTACCTGCCTACTTGTAAGTCGTACTCGCGTCGGATTTGCATGTAGCCATCCATTTCATGCAATGGTTCCCATCCCGTGTACTGCATCTACGTGCTCGGCAGGCGCTGCCATCAGACGGGCTAGCCTTGGTCTTCGTTGAAGAATTTTAATCCTCGCCTTGTACCTTGTCTCGAGGGAATGCAGTTGTAAAAGGTGTCTTGCTAATTTATCGTTAACTCGCGACCCCTTCAATACCTTCACGCCTTGGCTCTACCCCCAGATCCAATTCAGGTGATCAACCGGATTCGTTCGCACTTTGACCTCAACCTATTACCATCTATAACTCCTGTACCTCCACCATGGCGGTCGAGAACGTCTCATCAAGCGCGAAGGCCCGAGCCAATGACTTGATCGCATACGGGCAACGTCAGGTTGATCGAGTTGTGAGCCCACCGACGCGACAAAAAGCTTACGACCGAGTCTACGATCTGGCAAACGAGAAGCCTATTCTATTTGTAAGCTCCTTCCAAGCGCCTCTATCTTTTCAGCTAGCTACTGGGCAGCTATCTACCTAGGCACCTAAGGTAGCTTTGCTAGACGTGATCAATTGTTGACCTGGAATTCTTTCGTCCTCACCAGTCTTTCGTTGTCTTTCAGCTCACCCTCTCTCTCGCGCCTCTACTCCTCTTTGCAGGCTTCGCTGCAACCACCGTTGCCGTCTCGCTCATCTCTGCCGTCCTATTCTCGCTCTTCTGGATCGGTGTCGCCATGCTCTTCCTCGTGCCTACCCTCTTTATCACCTTCAGCATAGCCCTCCTGCTCTGGCTTTGGGCGGCCGCTACCTTCTTCGCTGGCCGCTGGGTTTACGGACGGTTGCCATTTGGCATCGATGGGAATTCAAAGGTGGTGGCCAACGGCGCCGGTGGAAAGAAAGTTATTTTCGAAAAGAAGGACGGTGACGGCGCTGACTTCGGCATTAAGACTGAGGTGGCCGAGGCCCAGGAATAGATTGCCGGCGAGGTCGTGTGGATGGTCATGGAGGCCGGCTGGTACATAATTCGACAGGGTACCATGGCCATGCTGAAGCTCAGGTTCTGGTTCTAAACGGCGCATGTCGATTGACAGCCCGGAAAGCCCGGCTCGAGTGACGGCATGTACGTATATGTATATCGGCGTTTGGTTTTGGCACAGATACCCTCATGGGACGGAAGAGAAAGGGTTAAGCCGAGTCTGGTCGGGGATTGGCCGTTTTTGGTACACAGAAGCATCGGTATTGAATATGATTTCGACATTCACTATGACCCGAATCCCGCCGCCAATAGTCACCGTAGGACCGAACGATGAAAACCCGGAAGCTCTGATCGAGTGAAACCATGGTTGCATATTCTGTTGATTGACAGGCCTTCGGACTTACCATCTAGCCCAATGCCGCACTTACAACCATAGACGGATAGTTCAGCCGTCAAACGTCCGATTAACCACTTCCTATTTTGTTTCTATTATATCAGACCAGCGAGGGCGTAATCTATCAATAGTCTATATCAGCGAATCTTCACAAGAATTTGGTTATTATTTGCCCTTCGAGAAAGACACGACAGCCCACTTGCCACTCCATGCCCATTTCCTGGCACCACTATCTCCACCGTCTTCCGTGGCCCGGATTTCCTCGTCTTGTCCCGGCTTCAATCCAACGACAACATCGGCCTTGCACGTTCGGAGGGCAAGGACATTGACCCCTGAGCCAGGGCCAAGGGGCCCTATGGCCTCCGTAAATGGTGTTGAAGGGTCCCATGCGGCCTGCTTCCGGCGTTAGCAGGTTTATCTCAGCAGCTGACTAGACAATGTCAGGGGAAGATTCGGATTTGCTTACATCGCCAGTTAGTTTCCTGTAATTCAAGTCGCCCTTGAATATGACGACCTCGCTAGTCTTCAAATCTTCGTACAGATCCTTCTCCACTGACGGAAGTCTCCAGTAACTTCCTGGGTGTGTCCAGAACGGGTTTGGCCTCAGGATAAGCTGTCCCTCAGCGTGCAACCGCGCCCATTCCTGAAAGAGGAAGCCAAGGTCTGCGACGTCCTTGTCGGACAAGGCCGGGGGAGTCTTGTCCTGCAGCTTATCATCGTCGGACGGTGTTTCGTAGAATCGCTTCGGGTCGGCTAGAGCACTAAGTAGAGCAGCGAAGTCTACCGGCAGGACATCTGATACAAACCAAGGGATTGACTTCGGATGAAGCACCACAAGCGTAGCGAGACCAGAAGACAACAGATAACCAGCGAGGATGAGATCGACGTACAGCTCGAACCCGGCATTATCCAGCACAATATCCACGCGGCGCTCCTTCTTTCCCTCCTGCTTGGCCTTCTTCAGTACCTCGTACGTAGCTTCCAGGTCGTTGACCAAGATATTCTTCTCAGAAGCCTTCCTAGCTTCAGACCCTTGTAGCTTTTGGATATCCTCATATGTGAGACTAGTGAGGAGAGACAGGTCCGTAGCGTTACCCCACAAGCAAATCTCGCACATCTCGAAAAACAGGATCTTCTCTGCTTCCTCGTGCTCGTCGCCAGCCTTGTGATCATGCTCTATCTGCGTCACCAAGTCCCTGTATCGAGCAGCAAGCTCAAGGACGGCAGGCCGAGACGAGCGGAATGTCTTGATCTTCTGCCGATAAAATACATCGTAAGTCTTCCAATGTTTAGAGAGGCTGAATGAAGTGTTCAGGCGCCTGTGTTTCTAGTCAGCACAGATTTGCTCTAGGTTCCATGGTAACGGTGTTCCCAGGGACTTCATATTACCTATAAAGATAGCATTCGCAAAAGAGCCAAGGTATATTGAACCAGCTAGGGGTGCCCAGCTGCTCTAGTTCGCGGTTATAGATAGCAACATCGGCGCCACCGTCGTCTCTGATAGGTCTAGTCGCGTATTAATATGATATCCCCCTTGGCTACCTAACCAATACAGATGGTCATGATGGAAGCGTGGCAAGGCATACGTGAGCTTTCGATCATGCTGGAGCTCGTATTTGAGCCGGGCCAGCTCCTCTATAATCTTCTTCCCTTCGTCCTGCTTTTCAGAGTCTTCGCACTCGGATACAGAACGATATAAATCGTCGATAGCTTGGGTCTAATGCTGAATGGTTAACGAGCGGTCGCGCCGAGGAGGTGGTAGAGCAGATTGACTAACAATGATGACTGGCCATCGATCCCGAGCAGAGATATACGCGAACGAAGACTTATCGCTTGTCAAGTACGGGGCTAGAAGATGGTCAGTCCTGCGGCTCTCCTTTATTGAAGTTCTTGCGGTGCTTTTGTATAGGCAGGAAAAGAATATCAAAGTACTTACGAGTCTTGGTATCGAATTCCATTTTGGTAAGGACCTAGATACAACCTCTTTTATAACTCCGAGCGCATCTTTGATACGCGCTTCAGGCATTTCCACGAGTCCATCTACACGGCCCATTACGTTAATGGCGGGGCATCCTGGCGGGGTAGCTCCGACAGTCTGCCCGGATAAAACGATATTGTAAATGCCAGATACATTGATTGTTCTATCCACTATATTTAAAATTCAAGACAGTCCCAGTCCATTTAACCACCACAACTTTCTTAGCTCTTAACTGAATGTATAACAAACCCACCGACCCAAGTTGAAGAGGTATACAATGTCAGCCTCCACCCGCATATATAGGTATCTATCGGCCTATGTATTTCTTACTCAGATACTAGGCACGTACCTTGGTTCAATAGACGTAGACCCAACTTCAGCAACATATTCGAAGTGTACCTGCATTAGTACATCATCCCCTGTGCCTGGGGAGGTTGATATCCAGAGGTATCAATGAAGATTAAGTCTACGTCATGTCCAACCAGTCATTCTGTATCAGATGCTTTTCAGCTCATCACTTCAGTGCCTACGGAGCCACCTCGGCTTGTTTGCCGTCCTGCCTTTCTTAGAAAGGGGCCGTATATTAGTACGAGCTACTCAGGTAACACAGCTCTTATGTTCAGGCCGCCCTCCAATCGGCCGACCTATCCCCAGATCCCCAGATTCCTTGGCTCTAACCCCCGGATTACAAGCAAACATTCATCCTAACCAACCGGAGGCATTCTAGTGGCATAAAGTTTACGAACAGCCAAGATATCATACGTAGTGTTTGCCTACATCTCGGAACAAGACCGAAATTACCCGTGACCGTGCATAGTAAAATCTATGCGATACGAGCAGGGAAGGATCCTAGACCTGCCAGGGCAGGCCCCTTCGATTCGCAGCAGTTCAATACTCACCATGGCGTAACGAAGCTTGAACGATTATCATATCAAAGTTTATCCATGGTTAAGGTAGCCTGGAAACCTCAAGCGAGGACAGTAAGGCTAAGACGACAGATACCTCCCCAAAGTCCCATCATATATTAACAAGCGAAACGCCATGTATTGTTGGAGTAAGAAGCAGCCCTTTCTCGGTTAGTCGTCGTGTCTTATTGGCAAATTAAGGAGAGCCCCCCCACCCCCCAGATGGTTAATATGACATAACTAACAACTTATATGCTCTCTTCTCTACGACATACGTACGTAATATAAACTTCTAGGTAACGCCAGGGAGCAGGAATTCGGCGGAGAAATAACCCTATGAGGGCAACACAACTTTCCAGGCATCCCAGATTTTTCCCGGTTTTACCAACAACCCTGCATATCAATGATATAGTGAACTACCTGTCATATCTATTGGCCCATCGGCTGAAATACGATTCATTAGTCTTCGGACACAAACACGCCTTCAGCCACCCGTTGCCCATCTCTTCAGCTGACCGAGGCAATGTTTCAATGCAATCTTAGAATCATGGGGTTACACAGAGAAAGTGCAACAAGATATAAAGTCCAAGTGCTTCGAGTTCGAACTCCAATTCTACGCCTGTTGACTACGCTCGCTCCTTCGTTGCAAAACATTTATTGATCATCACATTCGTTACCTACATATCCAACTACATAATCAGACCATAGCCACCTATAACCTAATACTACTCGGGCCCCAACGTTATCAGGATGAAATACGCCATTGCCACCCTGGCCCTAGCCACCCTCGTCTCTGCTCAGTCACTGTCCGACATTCCCCAATGCGCCCTTCCTTGTATTGACGATGCAAGAACCAGTAGTACCAACTGTGCTGCTGATGATTACGCCTGTATCTGTAAGCCAGTCCTTTTCTGTGTTCTGTTTCGTTCTCATTCGCCTCTTGAAGATGAGACGAAAGTCTCTCTCAGGGTGTTCCACTTGCGACTTTCAATGACATGATACGCCCACTGTTTCTTATCAATATGCAGTGAATGAACACTTACCAACAGTTCTGCAGGCAGAAATAAAGATGCTTTGACTGCAGCTGCTACTAGCTGTGTCCTTGCGTCTTGCGGTGCAGAGGTGGCTACCAGCCAGGTTTTGCCAGCGGTTGATGCTTTCTGCGATGCAGTTGAAGCTGGTAGCGGCGGAAGCTCCGCATCATCAAGTATCACAGCATCTGTCACTTCTGCCGTCACGTCGGCGGATGTGCCATCCACTAGCACTAGTGCTGCAAATACTCCTACCAGCAGTAGTGGGCAAGCAATTAGCACTTCGGCTACCTCTGCGTCTTCAGCGACTTCCGGGAGTGTAATTGCATCAAACAGCACCGCCGGCTCGACCTTCGGGGCCAGTCCTACCAGCAGCTACCCTACCACACTTCCCACGGCCGGTGCCGCTTCGGTAGTCGGCTCTCTTGCTATCTTGGCTTTCGGACTTGCTGCTGCTCTCTAGACCGGCTTTTTGGCAATCCAGACGTTTTGGGCACTGGCGAGGACTGAGAACATCTGGATGTATTAGGAGTTCAGAAATAATGTACCGAAGCCATGCTATAAATAACTCGTGGTGGTGATGTTGGACAGATTAGGAGGTGAACGCGAAACGATGGTAATAGTTCATGAACATAATAAAAATATAATCCTATAAGAGAGATAGAGTATCATTTCGAGCGTGGAGTTGCCATCCAAGAAGCTAACCTACTTCTGATGAATATTTATAATAATATGTTTAATACCTGCTAGGAGATGTTTTTATGGCAAAGTCTCGACCCAAGGAGGTGCCTACCTTATTCAGAGGTTGAACTGTGTACCTAGGCAAAGGCTTTAGGTACTTTTGTGGGACAACGTTGTCCTTATACCCCTGCAAGGTCTGCATCGTGATAACCTCATGGACAATTGGTCTACCGGGGTCATAGGACGGACGCTAGGTGGTCCAGCATCGCCATACGTGCAGATTAGAGATCACGGACAGAATATGTCTGATTAATATGCACGGTACGCGAGGTTTATCGAGAGGCGACCTAGGTCGGATTTACTTCCTAAATAACATATCAGCACCCTACTTTGCTATTTCTATTCTTAATCATTGTAAGCCCACGGCCTATGCGTTAGACTTACTCACGAATAGTCGACTAAACCCTCACAACCAATACAGCCCAGAGCCGACCCTGTCCACACTAGATATGCCTATTTCTTTCGTATAATTCCTTAAGTGTCAATCTTGTGGCTTATTCCCCGGCATCGCTAGAGGGGAGAGACAAAAAGACGAGAGAGTGTGACAGATGCACAATGACCAAACGCTACAGAGCAAAGCCACAAGAGTGTTTTAAACTTCGGTAGAATATACCATATTGTAAATCAAGGGCTAGGCTCCCTGTCCGAACAAGGCAACCCGAATTATTTGTCAAGGCCGTTAGAATCCCAAATATACAGAGTATCCGGATGGTCACCACCTTGAATGCCCATCGTGACTAATGCCAAGATACCAAGGTGACAAAGGACCATTGGCAGCTAGCAATAAGGACCGAGAGCTCATCCAGCGTAGCTGCAGTGTTGAAGCGGCATAGAGAGAGCCAAGGAGCGGGTAGGTAACACTACATCGTACAAGAGTAAATATCCTAGACTGAATTCGACTGTGATAGGTCATAAAAGCTGTTGCTGTCGCATGTGGCAAGGATTAACCCTGCAAGCCTCTCATCAACCTTGTAACAACACACGGCCGGCCATCTTATCAGATCATCTGATAAAAATTTTTCAGTTATCTCAATCATCGGCGACAGCAGGTATGTTTTGGAAGGTGGTAAATATCTGTTGGGCCGCCGGTCTTACTACTCTTTAAGGATTAAGCAAGAGGAATTTCCCTAGTGCTGACAACATTAAACTTAATATGGATCAAGCGATATGTCCATTTACTGCTCGAGAAGCCTGAAGTTTTCTTTACGGCCTTTCGGCTGTGGGCCGGGAAGTGATTCTAGCCCCTGGCAAAGATGTATCATGTCGTGCATTGTAATAGATTCCATTGCTCGCCGATCAATACTTAATAACCGTCGGAACCTAACTTCTCTACCCCCAAGATCATTTTCCATGCCTAGAATTATCCATCACTGCGAGTGGAAGTTACACACAAACTAAAATGACGGCAATTTCTCCGGTTGAGGCCCCTGCCTCGGGCGGTCACGATATCGAGAAGGACGTTGTCTCATCCCAACCTACAACCGAACTACCCGAAGACTCCAAAGTCGAGTCAGATAACGACTCGGGACATGTGCAGGAGGGCGTTAAGCTGGTAGAAGCTATTACCAGTGTCTGGTCCCCGAAATCTCTCTGGTCCACTTTCGCGCTGTATGCTTAGGTATCCATGGTAATAACAACCTCACAATCAGGACCTGACAATATACCCAGTCTTTGGCTTGTGTGCTTTGTATCCGCACTGTTGGCGTCAATCGACACTGCCTTGTCGCCGTACGTCACGTCTTCCTTCTCGAAACATGGCCTTCTGGCGGTTATCAACATTGCTGCGAGAGTCATTGGAGGTGTTGTCCCCCTCAGCCTGGGCAAGATTATCGATATCAGAGGCCGTATGGAGGGGTTTGTTGGATCACTACTCCTTATAACCGTTGGCATGATCATGAAGGCCACTTGCCAAAACGTCGAGACCTACGCTGCCGCGCAGGTATTTACCTGGGTGGGAAAGGTCGCTCTGGGATTCGTCATCGATGTTTTCGTCGCCGATATTACCACGTTGAAAAATCGAATGATCATCTTCGCTATTAACTCGACTCCCAACCTTGCCACTACTTTCGCAGGCCCTAAAATTGCTGAGCTGTTCTATGAGAAGGTCAATTTCAGGTGGGCATTCGGTGCTTTCACCATAATCCTACTCGTAGTATCACTTCCGGTTGTTGTTATACTCTATTACCATGAACAGAAGGCGAAAAGATTAGGCATTGTTCGCCCGAAATCGGGTCGCACGCCGTTACAGTCTACCGTGCATTATATCGGCGAGTTTGACCGTAAGCAACCCAGTCCCAGCAGAAGCATACGTCCAGATCTAACCTTGGTGAATATTTCTAGTTGTCGGTGCTATCCTCATTTCTGGAGGATTCACACTTATCACTCTCCCTTTCAGCCTTGTGAGTTCGGCATCACATTCGTGGGAAAGTGCCAGTATTATTGTTATGATCGTGATGGGGGTTGTTGGCCTTGCTGTATTCGCCGTCTGGGAGAGATTCTTCGCCCGTGTCAATTTCTTCCCTTTCGAATTTCTGAAGGACCGGACTTTCCTGGGTGCTGTATCGTCGCACTTCATGGTTTTTATGACCACTTTGTTAGTTGGCCTCTTATTGAACTCGTCCCAACAAAGTTCGCTTTGTCGCTAACATTTCCTTCAGCATCTGGGATGCCTATTACAGCTCTTACCTTCAGGTTGTTCACGGCTTAAGTATTAGTATCTCTAATTACGTGCTCAACGCCTATTCCCTTACTTCGTACTTCACTGGCCCATTTATCGCCTTGTAAGCATCATAGGTCCTCAAGCCCGAGAAAGCTCGCTAAAACCAGCCAGATATATCCATTTCACCGGTCACATCAAATACCCGGCAATGGTCGCCATTCCTATCTACCTACTGGGAACGGCTCTGATAATCTATTTCAGAGTGCCCGGCTCTCAGGTCGGCTATCTCGCCATGTGTCAGGTACTGGTTGGCTTCGGTGTGGGAATGATTGGGCAGATGGCCCAACTGGCTACCATGGCCTCAGTTAGGCATCAAGATGTTGCTGTTGCCCTTGCTATTTATGGTCTATTCGGCTCTGTCGGATCCTCCGTCGGTTACGCAGTTGCGGGAGGACTATGGACGAATATTCTTCCCGTCAAGCTATACGAGTACCTCCCAGACGATAGCAAGAATATGACGGCCACAATATACGGAGATATCAACAAACAGATGGCCTATCCAATTGGAACACCCATTCGGGATGCTGTTATTGCGGCATATGGGGATGTCATGAGGAAGATGGTTATCGTTGGCTCCGCACTCATCCCTCTAACAATCATTTGCGTCGCTGTTTGGAGGAACATCAACGTCAAGAAACTCGAAACGGTCGAGAAGCGAGCCAGAGGGAACGTTTTCTAAGCTAGAATCATTGTTATAGTCGACCCCGACACCAAAGCTTAGAAATACTCTTAGCACATGCCGCCAGCTTTTAATCATCTCGGGGCTACTTGGGATATCAGATGTGCTTAGCTTAAATATCCACATAGTTCACGTACCATTCAAGACACTATTCAAAAAAGGCATATAAATCTAAGAGGTACTACATTGCACATGTAATAAGGTAGTGACTACCTTCTATACTATTGAGGCTTTGAAGACGCTGACGTCGTCAGTTAGTTCACTAGGTTAGACCGATTTTCTCTTCCCTATCCTTAGCATAGTATTCCAAGAAGAAAGATCAAATTTCATCTCAAAAACGGCACAGGTACCTTAAATAAGTAGGTTGATAGGCGACGATGGAAGCTAGCAAAATATCTCATAATCTGTCTTGTAATGTCGTGGCCATCCGAGCAACTATCATCGAAACTATTCACTGTCCTGGACATCCGTCGGGTATGCGTCTCGGCGTTACACGAAGTATTGAATGCAATGTATGTTATAAGTTCATTTAACCTGGAAGTCATGTCAATCTGTATATTAACGTGTCACATCCATATAAATTGCGATAACGAGATGCCGTAATGTCTCAGGATGGTGTATTCTTCCGTATTCGGTGCTTCTATAGAGCTGTGAGAAATTTTACATATTCGTTGCAAATTTCCTCTTAAAAATACCTACACATATTGAATGGCAAAGGAATACTATGGTCCAGGTTATATAAATAGGGCTGCTTTCAATAATCCCTATATAGCCTATTCTAAACATTCTCTACTAACCGGTATTCGAGTACCTATCACACATATTTGGCTATGTAGGTGAAGCGAGACAGTAGCACATTGGTGTGCCTGCCGTCGAAGAGGGAGCCGGCTGCTCATTAATGCTTGGTTGTTTCTACTAAGCCTTTCGGCTTTCTAATAATAAATCCCATTATAAACCATTAAAACTATTAGTTAAATAAGCCACGCTATCGCTACCTGGTAGCTCTTGAAGTTTAGAGTTCAGTGTCCAGAAGTCGAATCAAATAGCACTGAATAACCATTTGTGGTGTCTGGTTTTCCGCCTTCCCTTGACGCCTTCTATCCAGGTCTTTCGATGTCTCAATCGTGTCTCGGGCTTCATCCCGATATTTTCGGTGATTTTCATTACATGAATGCATATGAGCTAACGGCGCCACGTGCAAACCACGCCGAGACTGGAACAAGCGATAATATATGGGCGACAGCTTAAAGAGCTGCTGCCGAATTATTTGGGGGGCACGAAAATACTCTTCGCCAGGTGTATCGTGATAATATCATAACATGGCGTGGTTTTGTTCTTAGTCAGTTTCTTGGAAGTCTGGGGAGCTTTTGAATCTTCCCCGTAAGAGTCCGTAACGGCTACACGAACCCGGCCGTTTCATGAGAATCTCAACTAACAGACCTACCTAATGTATCATGACTAGACTGAAATGTAGAGTCGAGGCCACGAAGGAAGCCTATAAATGACCAACAGGTGGCTGTCAATGTGCCAATATCCTTCCCCATCCTCAGCTCTAACCTCTACACAGATCCCAAGGCGGCTTCAAGAGGAAGTGTTTCACTCATTGATACAAGTCAGTTTTCCCCTTATACAAGGCACAATTGACTACCACATTATCATAATATTCTAATGTAAGATTATCTCCCTAGTCTTGTTATCATACTTCATATTATCCATGTGTCAAGTCCCGAACCAGACATGTGTACATATTATTACCTCCATTACCATCACTTGGCCCCTTGTACGCGGAACATCGACTACGCTGTGCATTACTCTTTTTGTCCCAATTCAACAGCCAAAGCTTCGAACTCGAGCCCTCCAAGTTCCATTCATGCCAACGATGCCGCGTATAGCGAGCGGTGGGTCCAGCAGCCATGTCAGGGGCTGGTTTATGTCCCGGACTATAACGCTGCACAAGGCTTAGATTATAACAATCCTTGCGCATCCAGCGGGTGCCTCATTTCGCAACAATGTAGCTCCGGTGGCTGCCGAATGGAAGACCTGGGCGGTAGCTGGATCTGCTGTCAGTGCAATCGTGGAGCGAATACGCTTAGGTTGTGCATTCGACCGATGATAAAGATCCCGGATGCTCTTTGCTACCATTCGGTATGCCAGAATTGTCAAACTTACCATAAATGAAGAGGGTGCAGGTGCAAAACGAAAGGCAAAAGTGTCGTGGTGAGTTCGTGGCAGAGTTCTGCACATATTTCTCATTTCTCCCCGTTGTCTGCTTTGGGTTTATCTTCTCACATCGGAGAACACCAGAAACGCAGCGAAAAAGGTCGTTCCATAGCGTTATTGCAAAGAGTGAAACCCGTGTCGAAGTCGTAAAGCCAAGCTAGGTTATATTGGTTGCATTATTGGGTTCTCTTTACGAGGTCGGCGACTTCGCCACGTGGTAACCAAATACTACCTATGTATGACAGGTTTTGATAGTCGCGCCCGTTGCGGATAGACCTACGAAGAACTTTCTTCTTTTGCTTTTCTAGAAGTAATCTGTCCGCACACATGTGGCTTCCCGAGGGTTCCTACATCATCGTGCGTATACCCCAAGCGCCCCTACCTATTAGCACCGCGCGGATGGTTGCTTCACCCAGGTCTCTGGATCTTCCGCTAGGTAGACCGGACTGCTGGGATGTGATTCAATCATAGTAGGCGACTATGGAAGGCTAAGTGGTAATTGTCGCTGTCTTCCACGTGGGTTTCAGTTCAATAATTTCAATCCTAATATCTATATCAAGTTTGATCGCCGACGCCTACGGATCTCTTTGCGCTAATATAAAGCTATACACTTAGAAACAGATACATGGGAAGAGTTAGGTAGGGCCCGTTGTACACAACGCAAACACCTGGATGAGGCATGCGTAGTCGGGGAAGATAAGAATCGCCCATGTCGTCCTGACTGCTTTAGTTCTCGGCGACCGAATCCAGACAGCGGAACTTCAAGACTATCATCAAAGCCAATATCTGTATCGTTCATCCTTTTCTGTTCATCATCCGTAAGATTCCACCTGTCACGCAACAGTCATGTGCACCGAAACAGCCTACACACTCCGGTGTGAGCACGTCGTCACCCGAACCCTCTATTGCTCGGATGCCCCTCCGCCATCTCGAAGATCGTGCGCAGAACGCAAGACTTGCAGTCGGGTCGTTCGGAATGCAGTTCCATGGCCACCTCCGCCACAATTTGGGACGCAGGCCACGTGCCCTCTTGTAAACTGCCCTTTTGAGGAACGAGGGGGCTATTGGAACTGTTGTTGGTGCGGCAAGGAGTGGAACGACAAAGGTAGGTGGACGCCCCTTGAAGTGATGCCTCTTTTTTTGTTTTTCCCTTTCGCAGAGTCTGACACCCTTCAGGTCGTTGTAGCTGCGTGATGATTATTGACAGGCAGGAATACCGTTGTGGGCATATCTGTTGCGAAACATGCGAAGCAGCCACCGAGGGTCAATAAGGCGCCAACAGGGCAGACCGGATTACATTGACAAGTTGGCGGACTTGGCCACAAGACAGGGTTCACCCACTGAGCTCGCGTCTGCCATGGGCGCTCTACCCTAGGGATTGGAGAACGCGGCCGTTGTAGAGGTAGGTGGCTGCCAGTTGTGGATTGGCTTTGTGCATTTCCGTTGGGACTGTGTAAGATATAGGTAAATGTGGCTGGCCTGAATGAGAACCTAAGACATTTAATTTGCGGGAGCACGGTGGACAGAATAGGAAGGTGATTTGAAAGCAACTACTCTTTCTCCGTTGAATAAGGCTCTAATGGACGAAGTGATCGCCTGTTACGACACGGTGTAAAGCTGGGAGGTAGACGCTCTAGATAGGAGGTAGCTTTTGAGATGAATTGATGCTCAAATTATCTCAACAGTAGGCCCAGAATTAGCTGACCGGAGTTTGAAGTCAGATGGTTATGAATAGATAACCTGAGGACCGATCAAGACGATGAGAAGAGCGGCTTTGAAAGAAGTAGATATGAAAGAATCGTGGCCACTAAACGAAAAAGCAATGGTCGCCAGCAAACCGAATCCAGGTACCTGGTTGCTACTCGATCGTAGGACCGTACATGACGCTAAGTACCTAAAACATTCGTCGGGTCTCAGTTGTGAAAAGCAACTGACTAGTTGCCTAGATTTGCGCGAGATCTATGCCCACACATGTCCTGCTCGGCGTTATACGGCGTCGTACATAATGCATATGTGTGTCATGTAACCAATAGTGAGCCTGCCTAAGGGGGGTAAGGTGGAATAAGCATAGATGAACTGACCCGGCACGAGCACGGCCACCGCGCGATTGGACTGTGTGGTGCTGTTGGCGGCGTCAGTCGCACTAATCCACACTGCTACCCGAGACAAGAGATCTGTACCGCACCCATATCACTGCCCTTCTCTCCTGGATCAAGGGTGTACGCCCGCCAATACGATGGCGGCAGCTGCTGATCATTACCCCCCGGAAGCCTCTTTCTATCAACATAGGTACTGCAGAGCCGGGGCGTTTTGCTCGCGGTGCACTAGATGGAGGGGTGTGTGTCTTCTCTTCATTATCGACACAAGGATGATCGAGGCTGGAACCTGTACGTGAGAGATAGATCTCTAGGGTTTTAGCGCTGTTGTTGCTGCCGGAGAAATACACAGGGTCCTTCGGGCACTCATAGGCGGTATAAAGGGTTCAGGACGTCCGGAATTAGGAATCGCGCCGACCAGCTCGACTTCTTCGCCAAAGCGCCAGCTTAGTAGTTTCATGCCGTCATTTCGAAGCCCCTTCCCCAAGTGTTGGCGAACATGTGCCACGGACATCCTCACTACCATCCCTGCTCACACACGTCAGTCAAATGGCTGTATTGCCCAGAAGCCATATTCGATCTGGACACGGGATATGAGACACCCTGCTCGAACCCGATCTACTCAACGCCGCAGCCAACCAACGTTGACTGTCCTCTGCAGAACTGCAATTTCAAGGCCCTAATGGGGAGCTGGAATTGTTGCATATGCGGGAAGGGACCCAACACCCAGGGGTGGTGCACCGCACTGAGCCGTCGGATGGACTGGAATCCGCTCACGGGAAAGGTCGAGGACATGGAAGTCCCATGCGGGCATGGATGCTGCAGCTCATGCAGCCCATCATGTGAGGGTTATAAGCTCCGTTGTCGTTTGCACGAGAACAACATTTCTGATTATTCATAGCGACGTCTCGGGGCGCGAGTCCAGAAATATCGTTCGCGGATGTTCGAAAGGGGAAAAGTAGCCGCAAGGCTCACACCACCGCGCGAGGTTCCGCGCACAGGCGAGGTACAGCGTACGACTTCAACCACAGCAACGCCAGCTGTCCTATTGTCCCCGAGGAAGACGAGCAGGCTACCTTATCGACAGCCCCAACTTCGAGCTCTCGAGGGTCTCGCCGGTCGAGCCACGACGCAAATGAGTACTCGAAGAAGCCGAAAGTACAGAATGGGAAGAAGAGACCACATAAGGGCCGTAGTCATCATTAAGTAGCTCGTATATACACAAGTAATCTCCTTAAGCGCCTGCCTGGGCAAGAAGAAATGAAATGAAAGGTAGTGAAATGTGAGAATCCCTGTCGTCGAGGAGAAGACGGTCGCGTTTTCTCCTAGCTTTCGAATTGACAACACGCCACAGCCACTCAGTACAAGAGTCAGTTACGGATGAAATCAGCGCCGCATGATAGCACTCTCGTAGAGGACATCGCCCAAAACACGCGCGTACGCGCAGCGGAAAGGGGTAAAAAGGGACCAAAAAAAAGTAGGTTATCTTGTGAAACACGCACCAGGGAAATCGCTGGACATTGTGAGCGACTACAGCAGAGTAGCATCCTAGCTTCTTCTGGTGACCATGCTCGAATCACTGTGTCAGATGCCGATCGCCTCTTCGTCAATCTAAACATTATGTAGAGAATCAAAATTCAGATATCTTGCTCGCGTGCCATACGTACCTGGGTACCTAGTTAGAAGATGGACCACCGGTTTCAATTTCAGACATCTTGACGATTGACGTGGACCTTCCCGTAGCCCTCACTCCTCGAGACAATGGAGAGAGAGTGATATCAATTTCTGAAGTTTAACATCATCTATTGTTGAACAGCTGCAGCCGAGACAGCGACTCGTTCCGTTTCTTCAGACGTCACAGGTTGGGTCAAAAGTCTGAGTTGCGGACTACTACAGTTTGTGACCGGTTCGTAATTGACGAAGTGAACCAATATGAAACCCGTCGCTCTCGTCCTCGCCCCCACGAGCGTTGAAGGTATACCGCAGGTAATATGTGAGTGACTTGTTCTCTTTGAAATACACACCTCAGACCAACCAAGTTGTAATAAGGTATGTTTGGTTTCCGTGTGACGCCTCGCACAACGCCGATGAGACTAATTATTATGCTATATGTAGATGCGAAGATTATCTATGGGTGCGATGTAGATAATCGAATTAATAAGTGTTTGCTTTGTCAGGTATGTTTTAAGGGTGCTTAAACGATGCGTTGCCAATTCGCTCCGGACACGGTCGCAGGGTTGTTAACCCGCCACGGTCGTTTTAAACTAAGTAGTGTCCCGGCCGCGTCTCGTGACAGTCTGCCCACGCCTTCGCTCATACGAACGTTGGAGGGAATTAGGGGTTGGGGGAGAAGAACCATTGGAAAAGGGGGGGAGGGCACATAGGCTGCAATATGGCACCGTGCAATACATACATCATCTCCTATAGCACGAGAAATAAATTGCTGGTCCATGCCATCCGGGGGCCTGCCCAATGACACCCTAGGGTCGCATTTAGTTTACCTTACCGCCACGTGCTCAACATGCAGGTCTGACGAAAGCAGCGGGATAGGCTGAACCCGACAGGGACCCCCTCAGCCATGTGTTTTGCAATTGTCAGCGATCCAAACTTCCGATAACGACGAGGGTGCTCCTCTAAGTCTGGTTGGTGGGTTGACAAGCGTATCGACTGTGATAGCTACCCTCGCATGTGTGATAATACACGACATTTTAGGTCTCTGTATCTGCAAGTGTAATTCGCATATCGTCACCGAACCAGCGCTAGCAACCCCTCCTTTCGAACCGAGCGTAATTCCTGTTGATTTGTGGGTTGGACTCTGGACCGATGCTTGAGAGAGACGGCGTTCCTCGGCCGATCGACGCGGTGATCATTAGGCCACGTGCTGGTCTCCGCGAAGCTCCTTGCCGACGAAGATAAAGAGGGGGGAGAACCATGTAATTGCAAGGGGAAAATACACGGGCCAATTTCCCACATGCACAGAGTCCGGGCGCCGGGCTATGAGCGCACGATCTCAAAAAGCCCCCTCTCAAGATTGTCACAGGTGGGCTGGCTGACAGCTAAGATTGGTTGGTGCAAGTATGTGAATAGCTGACGTTTGTGAAGAGGTCGATGTTGCTTCACGCGGACGATCATACGGAATGCTTGGTTACCTGCTTCGATAGCGTAGACGTCGCGTTGCATGATCAGCATGATTCGAGCTCAAGAGGGCCGTTGGTGGAATCCTGCCGTAGCTTCATGGGGAGGTAGGCTCGGGATAGGGGAATTGCCCGGACATCCTTTTATCAGCAGCTGCCAGCATAACCGACGGCGCACCTATGTGATTGGGTCCTTGTCGGGTTTCTTCATTGATGTAATCCAAGCAGCTATGTACAATGTACCTTCATTCCTGGCAGTGGAGGCATGGGTTGATGATGAGAATTGGGGAAATGGCACGCGAGACGGTGGCATTCTTGAAACGAAGAAGGCGGCCAAGGCCCCTAATAAAACAGGGTAGGGGAAGCCTAGACTACCCTTTGGGCTTTTCATCTTTCCATAAGGCTTCACGCGTGCTATTGGAAGCTAGCTCGTTGCAGTTGGAAAAAAAAAAAATGCGCCATATCTGCTGCTGACTGCATGCATACCTGCATGTGGAACAATCCGTCGAGCGCAGAGCCATGTGGCCGCCGACACTGTAGTGAGACAAGTAGGAACTTTTGAAGAGTCGGGGCTACCTATGAGAGTGCGTCTTATCGAAGAGCAGGAGACTTGATGGTTTGCCCAAGAAAGATATATAGGTATTCACTGGGCGACTTCCGCACAAGTTAGGTACCTCGGCGGCGCGATACCAACAGTGACTATCCGCCGGTCAGATTACCTACCTAGACCTAGTACCTAACCCATGCGAAACAATTAACATCAAATTGAAATAGGTTCGTAAGGTAGAACCTCAAGTCAGTGCAGTAGGATGTATTCGTAAATATTCTTGAATAACCCATGTGCGTACTGTACCATGCATTGTAGGTAATATAACTCGGCACAGGTATGGATGGGTGTAATAATACGTGTATTGCTGTAATCGCGGGCGATGATCTATCAGCTCCAGCTCTCGCCCGCATGGTTTAGGCTCTAAAATGACCTTGCAGCTGTTGTAGTACAATTACTACCATTCCCACGCGCAATCTGCACTCTACACACCACCATCCCTTTTCCTCTTTTCTTCTTTGGCCCACGACCCCTATTCTCCAGTAGCCTTCCCCTCCTAGGTAGACTCGCATCGTGCGCTACTTGCATGGCTGCATACCAGTCCGCCTTCTTCTGTTGCAGTTAATTAATTTGTCAAATATCAGCGACTTTGAATGCTACATGCAGATACCAACCCTCGAGGTTCATCCACATAGATCTCATCCCGGCTTCGTCCGCCCATCCCAGCCCATCCTTGCATAGCGCTGTTTCGAACCTCGATCCACCCGCCACACTGCCACTCTGACGGACTCTCAGTCATCAATCGCCGTTAAATTTGTCCCAGGACCCGTCAGCCTTTGAGGTAGAGTCGGGACAAGAAAGAGACAAAACCCGGGCATATATACCAGACAGAAACAATGCCTACTTCGTTGGACTCATCCCGCCCCATCATGGCACCCTCTACTGTAGGTTATGAAGACTGTTTTCTCACTCTCGTCTTGCCTTTCGTCGGCGTAACCGGTCTATCTACCAAGTCACTATACCTGGACCCAAGCCATTTATTGGCATTGACCATTCATCATTGCGAAAAGAATATTTCGGCAAATCAAGAAGGCTAACGTCTACTACCAAAATAACAGATCGGTTCACCCCGCGCATCAGTGCGCTACAGCACGTACAGCACAGCGCCGTCGTTAGCCGCAACAGTACAGACGACCGACTCCGCGCAGGCTGAAATTCGCGACATCGAGACCGGGCTCGCGCGCATGGAGAACAAAGCCTTGTCGCAGCAGCGCGTCGTCTTATCCGAGGAGAAGTCGGCCAATCTCAATAAACTCGCTCTCGGAGCCAAGCTCGATCGTGCCCTCGATCGCCGCATGACCAGCCAAGACGCCGTCATGAGGCCCAGGAACAAGAGCCTCAACGAGAAAGTAATCTCGGAGAAGCAACAATAGAGATGGAATAAACGATAGGAAATAATCGAGCGGAGGAAACGGAATTGGGAAATTAGAGGATGATACCACACGAGCGACAACTGAATTGAGGTCTTTCCTGTTTTTGTTTTTTTTCTCCTTTCTCATCGCCATTGCTCTTTGCCGGGCAGTCTTGTATAGGTAAGCCTCGAAGGATGGGCTGGTCATGTTTCATATCATTGGAAGCTAAACGCCCATATTTGTTCTGCTTGTGCTTCGGGAAGAGTGGGAGGGGCTGAGAGAGGACATGACATCCAATGAAGCCAACCTGTCCGACCTCTCGGCTGGATGTAGAAGAGCATTTGGATTTGTTCATTTTTACGCGTCACATAGCGGCATGTTGGAAGTCCGGGGGGTTGTCCCCGTCAGATTGCGGTTATTATTAGAAGGCCAAGCAAGGGGCAAGCATGCTGTAGATATTGCAGGGAACCAGGGGGCGCATGGCACATAGGCTACAGGGTGACCTTTTTCTTCTACAATCATATAAGAGTTTACTCGAATATCGACATAGACGTGTCTTGATTCTTATTGTGCTGTCAACATATGGTGCTCGACATGGTTCAGCCATCGCCGATTGCTCTCGAAGCAAAGCAGAGTCGATGCGACGGAGAAGAACACAACAGGGGAATCTATATAAGCAACCTATGCAGAGCGTGCCAACCAACTCCCTGAACGCCTAAACAGCAGATGAAGAATGCGAGCCTAATCCTTCTTGTGGCCATGGTGCAGAGGGCAAACAGGAACTGACAAGATCACGGGCGTCACGAACTACCCTTCTCCCCCAACTTCGTGTTGATGTCCTTCAGCAAAGCCACAAGCTCGCCCTCATCGCCCTCCATCTCCAAGCCCTTGCTGACCCATTCCTTCGCCTCGGCCAGCCGTCCCATCTCCATGAGGCATTTGCCGCGCCTCCACCAGGCCTTCGAGTTGCCGACGCGCTTGGCCTCGACACTAGCCTCGGCGTCGGCGGCACCCTCGGCCCAGCTCTGCATTGCCATGTACGCCTGGGCACGGTTGGCATAGAGTGCAGCAACTTCCTCGCGCACAAGCTGTTGAGGTTCCCACAAGGGACGGGTCAGCGCCATCTGCAGGCCTAGACTGTAAAACTTGACGGCGTCGGCATGCTTGCCTTTGCGGTACTCGGCATTGCCGCTATCTCGAAGCTTGCTGACATTGGCCGATCGCTTCGGGTTCACGGGCACCGGTGGTGGCGGGACTTGGTTCGGGGTCTCGAGGGTGAGAAGCGACCGATGCAGCGCGTTAAGGTTGGCTAGCTCGGCCTGCAAGGCTCGTGAACTCGAGGATGTCGTCAGCGCCTTGGTCTGCGGGTCGATCTGCAGAGGCAGCATGGTAAATGTGTCGAGGTCGGAAGACATGGTGGTGGTGATGATGGTGGTGGCAGCGGGACGCTTTCGGGCGATTGACGGCGAGATGAGTTGGGGCAAGAGTATAGGTAAATATCAGTTACCTAACTACTGGGGCGTCTCGGCTTGAGTCGCGTTGCGTTGTGTTGTTGTGTCGTTGTGTCGTTGTGTCGTATTCTACAAGTGGACTTGACAGCTGCTATCAGCGCCGTGCTTGGGACGCTTTGTTATAAGGCGATAGCTGACTGGAGTGGTGTATATATAGTGGCCCGAGTTATTACCAACTGTCAGCTTCAACTGTTCCGTTTCTATCGGGTAGTGGTCCAGGAGTTGAGGCCGCAAAGCGTTGGAAGTCGATAAAGTCGGTTGGGCAGTTAACTTGAAGTGAACGACGGCATGTTCGCAGGTAGGTGGTTGTGTACCTCATAATGCGATCTGGCATTTCTCTTTGGTGGTGCCAAGTGTATCGATAAGAAGCCAGGTGGCATGATAAGGAATTACTATTGGTCCACCGACGGCTTGCAGAGTGTGGTTTGGACCCCACATATACATGCAGCTACCTAAAACTCCGGTCAAAACCTCAAACAATGGGGTACGTACATTAGGTACATACCTCCATGTTCGACCGGACAACGTTCAACCTTGAACAGGGCTGACAGCCTGTGTGTAAGGCAGGTACACAGGTACATGGAGGCGACGGTCCAATGTCCTCATTTAATACCTTCCATTAAATACCTCCCATTAGATGTGTACCTACCTATATATTTTGTAGCTGTCCAGATTAAGCGATAGCCAAGCCCCATGAGAATCCCAATTATCATTAACGCGGTCGTTGGATCATGAAGTTCGTTACGGTCGTAAGAATGCTTGCAGCAGCAGCGTTGTCTCTCTTTTTCCCCCCTTCTTCGCCCCCCTCCCCCCCCCCTTTTTCCCTCCCTTATTTCCTACCCCGACCTATCAACGTCGAATAATCTGCCGGCTTGGTATATATAAGTCCAAGGTCTTATCCGACTCTCTTCAGTCTCTACCAACTGAACGTCTTCTTCGGGTTCCAGCTCTCTTCAAACATCTGCGACACAAACCAAAGATCATGTTCCCAAAGCGTAGATGCCGACCGCAGGTCCTCTGTTTCCATTGCTCATCAGCCACGAGTTAACAACCGAGAAATCATTTAGCCGCTTCTCGGGCCAGTATAACGAGATTCTCACCTCTATCTTTGTATATTTGTCGCGTTTCAACGAGTAATTGTACCTCGTCGGGATTCAGCTCTCCCCATATTGCCTTCTTCTTGTCTTCAGGCCCTATCTCGTCCATCAGTGCGTTAATGTTGCGTTTGTAGTAATGCCAATGGCCCAGGATGACATTCGCCCCTTCTTGGAGCCTTTCGACGAACGATGGGAGGGTGTACCGATGGGCCTATGCGTACAATTAGTTGAGGAGACTACCAAGGAATAATTGCCATTGTGACTTGCTTTGTACTGGTTTTCTCTAGCATGACGCAACCTATCGGCAGAAATGACGGATGTTTCATGGAGGAGCATGAATACGGCAAGATATATAGTATAGAAGTGGCGCGGGTTTTTGCTAGCCATCATCCGCCAGAGCCCTTCAAGCACCAGCTTTCTCATCGGCATCAGGAGCTTCTCGTACCCGAGTGAATCGAACTGCGCCGGAATCATCCGCGGCGCGCATATCTTCCCGTAGTACGGACACTCTGGGTCCATTTCTGGCATCATACCGAGTTTGTCCTCGCCTACGATGAATGCCGATCCGATAGCGTTCCCTACCCACACAAATCAGTTATCCGATCTGACACATAGCGGAAAGCGACTGGCGACTGACTGATAGCGAACCAAGCAGTAAAGTATTGGTTGAAGAATATGAAAGGGTTCACGTCGTCTCCCTTCAACTGGGGTGGGTGTGTCTCAAGTAAATATTTAGTAAAGGTACGGCAGGTCGGATTGATAGTCTCACCATGAGTTTATGGACGTAGTCCAACCTAAATCGACATGCCCTCGTATTAGCTTCCCCAGTAAACAACTATGCCTAGTCAAACGTCGCCAACATCCAAAGAGACGTCGAGCGGTAGGGGGGTTGTCTAGGTAGACGAAACCAAGGGAAGAAAAAAAAAAGTAGTTACTCACGCAGCCTTGTATGTCTTTTGTACCAGAACGTCGACCTCAGGTTTGTTGAAATACTCGCGTATCGCCACCCACTTATATTCATACACATAGTTCTTGTATTCCTCGGCAGTCTTCCAGATATCCGCGAGGGCGTAAGGCTCGATGTTGGTTTTCCTCTTAGTTCCCTTCGAGTCGACCCAGCATTTCCAAGTGATATCCCCGTCTTTGGGTACGAATCTCTTCACAGTCATTTCAAACGGGTGCTTGGTGCAGCCAATGCTCACCGCTATTGTACGAGGTTTTTCGCCAGTCCAGTCCCGCGGCCCAAGATTCTTCATCTTGACCCCGGCCCATCGCTTTGTCAGGTTGAGGCCTCCCTCACGAAAGAGGACGATCTCGGCAAGTTTAAACCGCAGGCATGGGTGCCTATGGATCACCTTCTTCGAATCTAAGTTTATCTTGCGGCATGTCAAGCAGCCTTCCCCTTCAGGATTCTCCGGGTCCGGTTCACACTAGGATAGTAGTGAGTAAATGATGCCTCCCCAGCATAACATGTGCTTGACGACCAACCTACCTTTAATTTCTGCATGCGACATCGAATGCAGGCCTGCAATCAGCTCAGCAAATGGCGAACGCGGCCGTCGAACGAAGCAGCAGAGGTGTAACAGGAGAAGAAGACTACTTACTTTTAATTTTCGTGTTTTGCCCGCGTTCTTACGAGCCTCTTCATTCAAGCGCGATCGGGGGCGTCTCTGGGGTTGGGGCTGAGACGGCGAGCGGTTTTCGTCGGTTGCAATCTTATCCAAGTCCTGGGGGACGATGTGCTCCCATGTTCCCTCATCGAAAAGGGCTTGTGTATCACCAAAGAGATCGGGGACCTGCCGAAGCCCGTCGTAGAAACTAGGGTCACCGTTCTCCATTGGATGCTCCCCTAGGAGATTATCTACCAAATTCCAGTCTTCATCCATTCCATCCTCGTTAGGTCCCCCTTGAACAGAGACGTCGTCACCCGGAAGCGGTCGAAGCTCCACGATCATGTTTGGAGTGCCCACGGCGTCTAGAGAGAAAGGTAGGGGATAGGTGGGCTGGCTTTGGGTCGTGATGCTTGGGTAGTCTACCGAATAATTTCTCGACAGGTTCTCATGCGGTAGATTCTCGCGTGTGGTGTGGTAAAAGGCTGGCGCGTGAAACATGGGAAAGCTCAGGTTGCTCAAGGGTAACGGACTCGGATCATTGCGAGCCCAGTTGTACAAACTCGGGTCCTGAGCCTGTGCGAGGCCAGAAGGTACCGTAAAGTGATTTCTTGATTGGGAGCAGGTATCTGGCACGATTAACTCTCCACCATATTCAAGAGAGCCCGATGGGATGGAAGGGCCCCATTTAGTCTCGGGATTATGGCGCCTAAAATCTCCCAGTTCAACCTTCGATACGGCGGCGGCGGTAAGAGGAGTCACAACGGCAGCCTCGGCATCGGTGCTTTGTGCTTTGATGGGGGAGGGTCTGGCCAATAACGATGATGGCGACGACGACGGCTTTGGCCCGTATCCCCTAGACGTATTGGTCTTTTTGAGCCGGGGGAATGTAGAAGAACTGGGGCTATAGTTGGCGGGAGGTGACCTCGGCCGCTTTCTCGTTTTACAAGACGTGCGGTCAATTGGCATAACCCCGGCAGGAGTCAGACCGCCGGTCGATGGGGGATTTACGAGTGTGGAAACAGGCTGAAGGTCGGTTCCATTCATCATGGTCTCTCTATCTAACAATGATCTGATCTCATTCCCTGGCTGACAATGACCACGGCGGTCCTGACCCTGGGTGGGTGTGTGCGTGCGTGCGTGGGTATCAAACTGCCGGTTTCTCAGGGCTTGCTGTCACACACTCACCGTCGGCCGGCGAAATAAGAGTGGCGCAGGGGGTTAATCGTTGCTCTCAAACGGAAACCGGCGAAAAATGACTGTGTAGCAGAACCAGCGGTATGTATTTGCTGGCCTAGGTAATACATGTACACAATATGCGTACCGACTCCGCCCGGTCAGCTCGTCTCGTTGCAGAAGGATGCAGCACGATGGGGTTTCTCAAGAGTCAATATTAAATCTCATCTCTTCACTGGATATGAAAAATACTGTTGCTTTTGGGACGATCCTTGAACCGGAACGTCGCGTAGAAGGTGACGATCCGTGGCGAGAGGATGTTGTGAGAAGTAAGCTAATGCATCATCTACACTGGAGGTGTGAATATACATAGTACCCAACCAACGACGCCCCCCAGTCCCTCAGCCCCCTCTCAGTCTAGCAATCATTCCAACCACACCGAGCGCGAGGTAAAAAGCAAATGTCAAGCCACCGCCAATGCCAACGTCAGCCACTTACATATTACATATCAGGTAGCTTTCCAATGTGCAATTCCCCGCCGGATCGGAAATTGTAGTGCTGTTGTACCCCGGCCTCCAACTTGAGTGCATAAATACATCCATTTACACTTACAAGAAGCAACGCCAGCTGATACGCCTCACCGTAGGTATCTGTATATACAAGTGCAGAGCACGTTCAAGATGCAGCACTAGCTCACGCCCTATATCTCACGCAACGCTGTAAACTATTTCGAATCATGCATTATATAACGATGAGAGCTGACTGAAGGTACTTTAACCGTCAGCATGACTCGCAATTCCGGTTCTGCTCATACACACCATAGCTTCCCACCCACCAGGTAAATTGGGTAGATACACTCAAGGAGGACTATAGAGCTAGAATTATTTTCCATAGCACTTATCATTTAGTCAATTTACCACGATTCGCGCGAGTTTGTTGCTTATCTTACGTATTATGCCGTATGTATGCGGCTTTGAGGACGCATCGTTCTCTAAGCTCAGCCGTCACTATTCGCCGGTTTCAAAACAGGTCATCCGTAACCTGGCACACGGCTCCCCTTCGACGATAGCCTCATGCGAAGTCACCGCAAAGAGAAAAGGCGAGGGCCAATCGAATAACGTTCCCTGCTAGGCGCTCCCGTGGGAAGCTGCCGAGGCGTGCCAGGTATCCAATTAGTCGAGCATTCTGGAAGAATCCTTATCCCATCTTAGTCTTGCTTCACTGAAAGGATGTTTCTTTCCGGATTTCCGGCCTTCCCGGTTGCCACGTCAGGCACAATGCCTCCTTAGGTTCGTGGGGGGAGATGGTGTGAAATAAAAATGCGCCTTAGGGGTTTGTGCAATTCGTTGGGCTTGGGAGAGCCGTTGCCGACCTCGAGCCGTAAGATCCCACTACAATAGGCCGATCCTGTAACGTGTGAGAATATTCATTTCGAAAGTGTGCACCCGCCATGGCTCGTAATGGTTCATATTCTGATTGGAATCCCCTTCTTCATCAAGATAAGGTAATGTCGACAGGCTGTAGACAGGATGCTTCCGGTGTAGGTTGAACGAGACGCTACCTACTTTATTACGAGCTGATCGATGAAGCATTCCTTTTCAAATGGAAATCCTGCCCTTCCGCTTTGCTCAGGCTTCGCACCAAGGTACCCTCCATCCCGTTGAGGTACTCGAAGGAAGGGATGATTAGCCGTCTTTATAATGGTGCAAGTCCCTTCGGGGAATTGCTGCCGGATGGGACCATAGGGCCTCTCGGTGTTACCACATTCTCTCCGCGTCTCGCTGCTATGTGTTGCTAGGCCATCATCCAGTAATTCCTCCTAAGCCGTGGCTAAAATCCAAAAGCTCTTACTATGAATGAAGCGGGAGCCTTGACGACCAATAACATGTAGATTGGGACATAGTCTTGTGTCATGATTTATTCTAGCCGATACTCAAGAAGGGTGAGGACCCTTCCTCCTCGAGAACAACATCTAATCCCCAGCTCCGCGTACAATTTCGAGGGGGGAAATATGACAACTCACATACTTTCACTTGCGTCTGAAAGCCTTACAGACCTGCAGCTACGGCTGCGTCACGAGGAGC
Source organism: Hypoxylon sp. FL1857 (assembly GCA_022578955.1). Classification (NCBI taxonomy): domain Eukaryota; kingdom Fungi; phylum Ascomycota; class Sordariomycetes; order Xylariales; family Hypoxylaceae; genus Hypoxylon; species Hypoxylon sp. FL1857. The sequence goes on from MU400423.1 coordinate 199,116, forward strand.
ATGGTCGTGCTGCGGAATTCTTGTCCCGGCGGCAAAGCAGCATTCCTCAGCCACCCCCGGGGTTCCCTGACTCCATCGACGGCCCAATGACCTGGTCCGGACGTGACTCTGACGAGTTGAAGGTGCATAGGCTTGATCTAGGTGGCTCTGGCGTAGCCGAAGCGGGACAGTCCTTGCAGGACTTTTGTAGTATGTTGCAACTGATGCCGTATTCTTGATCCACTGCATTCCACCAACTAAAAGCTGCTTAGCATTCGAGTTAGACGGGGACGAGGTGAATCGGGAGAGATTCCCTCTACCAAATCTTCAAAGCCGACTCGATCAATGCGCTTTTGAAGTACATCGCGGCCGCGGGATATGCATTATTCGCGGATTGAACCCGAAGTGGTTCAGCATCGAGGACAACATCATCCTCTTCCTCGCACTCGCTAGTTATGTCGGTGACCAAAGAGGGGTCCAAAATTCGAAAGGCGATATGCTCTGTAAGCTACCTATATCTCATATTAGTTCCGCTACTTGCTAATCCAAATGGAAGCCCACGTTACCGAGTCGAAATCCTGGACAGTGCCCAAGGATAGGCGTCACGGAATCCACACCAACGACAGCCTGGTAAGTAAGCAGCTGTCCTCATATTCAAAATTTGGAATGTAAGAGGGAAGGATATCGTGACCTATTCTAACGGTGGCTAGCCGTTCCACAATGATATGGGGTGCGAAATTCTATCCATCCAAGTCCGGGATCGAGCCGAAGCCGGCGGCTATACCTGCGTGGCGTCTATGGCTGCTATCTACAACGACCTTGTGCAGTCCAACCCTCGCGTCTTGCATACTCTAGCTAGGCATAATTGGCCCATCCAAAGGCGAGTGACGTGTTTGATTCCCCTCTTGTGAAGAAAGAGACGGGCTGTGTCAAAACGTAGTATGGCTTACATCCCTCGCAGTAGTTCGAAAAAAGACGCCCCTTTCGCCCTGTGCCCGCTCCTAGAGTTTCAAGCCGACAAGCTGTTGATTTCAATGGACCCCGCCCGCATCGGCCCTCACCCTCTAGCTCGCAACGGCTCGATCCCAAGCCTTACATCCGACCAACAGGAGGCACTTGAGGTGCTTCAAAAGATGGCCCGAAAACACCAGTTGCGGCTCGAGACCCAACCCGGAGACATTCTTTTCATCAATAATCTCGGTCTCCTACACGCCCGAGAGTCATACCAGGATAGTCTTTCTTCATCGAGACATCTTGTACGGCTGTGGCTTCGAAATACGCACCTGGGATGGTCCATCCCTCATTCTATGAAGATGCCGTGGGACGCGGCCTTTGGGGAGAAAGCCAGGGGGATTATCAATAGGAATTATCCCATCATGCCAATGCCTGAATATATGGAATGCAAGTATTCAAATGGTACGGCGGCATTCGTCCCTGATGACGATTTGGATAGCATGGGTGATGAGGTTATTCCGAATTCCACATAGGATGACATGTGCTTTGCAATCCGGCTTGGACGTCTAGGGATAGTTGCTATCTCCGAGTTACGACATCCTATCATGTTATAATTTGTTACGACTTAGATTGCTGGAAAGGCAATGTCTTAGGCAATGTCTCTCGCCGCGAGTCTTTGGACTGAGACGTCCATTCGATGCTGGTGGTCTTAACATTATGTGTTAAGTATATATTAGTCTTGTGGTTTTGATCTATGATGGCTTCTTGACTAATACGTTGACTTTTTATGGTTCCATAACTACCTACCTAAGGTAATTCAAATTCATTCTAGTTTATTATTTTGTTTTCTTCCGGTGTTAGACTTGCGCGCTTAGCCTTATAATAGTAAATTCTCAAGGTAACACATCCACGAACCCGGAATTCTTAATTGCTTCAAGCGCTTTCGACGTTGTGATTAGATACTACTATGACGAATCTTAACAGCTAGATTACCTAGGTACCATACAACACCCGTTCGATACAGGATCTCGTTATTGACAGAAACGGTTATACAGAGATTGAGTCAGGTAGCCGACAGATGAAGATACTATTTATCATTGTCACTTATGGTGCTGTTTAGGTACTGAATGCCCACCATTGCAGACCCAATAAGGAAGTACACACGATAATAAATTAATTAGCATAATTATTCCTTTTCTTTTGCATCCGCAAATATGTCTCGCATTCCGTAGCATTAACTTAGAAGCCCCTTTTATTGCTGGATGGCTAAGTAGGTAGGCAGTCCAAGGGAGTGCGAAATCGTTCCACTGCGGATGCCTATAAGGCTCTCATACTAAAGAAGAGGAAGTAATTTTGGGCTGCGGCCTAATCTTCGAAACGATCGTTAAATAGCGGGGTAGAGACGGATATTATCCAATAATTAGCTCAAAATACTCTCTAATCGGTACTGTCAAAATCAGACGCACACGGTAGGTATTTATTATGATTATTCCGATCCCTTAAGGTCGATTCTGCCTCACACAAGTTGGAATTTTGCTATTATGGAGAAGTCATGTCAATGATCATCGGGGGTTCCTAAAACGGCACACAGCCGAACAGATCAACAGAACTTTTATTGCAGGACGGACCCGGAGTGCGGCGTTGGTCGAAGATCCTGCCGCGGGCCGTGCTAGTACCGGCTAGCCTTATTCCAACAGGGAGCCGGAGACCGGTGGCAGCGGGTACTCCTCTAAGACGTTACCATACAAGAGAAGAAATCAGATGCGCGCAACAAGTCTGGGCGCGTAAAATCCGTATAACACGACGGATGGTCCGCTTCGAGGGAAAAGTATAGAACCGCGCTTCTCACAGGAGAATTATAGAAGGCGAAGAGTCGGTAGACTGTTACGGATGTGCATATCACTTCTCCTGAAAAGAGGAGAAGCACTCAGTTGGCCTTTGTTTCGTGCATAGAACCGACGATTCCTCAAACAAATCTAGGGCTTGGCAAACGCTTGGATTGCTAGCCCTGGCTGGATTGATTGAATTCTCACTGACACACGCTAAAGCAAGCGTCATGAAAAGAAATATCGCAATTGTAGGACGACGATAGATATCTCAGATTACTTAGCTGCATAGAGAAGCTGAACTCGTCGATTGTTAGTTCGCGTAATCTATTCGGCCAGAGTTGTGCACATAAGGGAATCGACGATCACCCGAGGTGGATAAAGGAGGATTGTAAATCGCAGAAGATCGCTATTATCCCATGCTATTCATTGCCTAGATGAGACACCAGGCACCCAGCAAGTCCCACCGAGCGGCTCAAAACCGACTTACTAATTATGTTGATTAGGGCATCAGGTGTTAGGTTTGTTTCGAGGCTGGCTATTATAGATGTAATTGTGAGGAGTAATCAATCGATGTCGTAGCTTGCCCTTCAGGTAAAAGGCGGCACGACAAGCTTGAGCGTTCGACGATAAGAGGCAATACTGCAGATTTCCCAGGTTTCTTAATGGAGTACTGTACACAGGTACCCATGGACGTCTTGGCAGGTGGCAAATAAAGAGCGACCAAGGGTTTCACAATTGATTGGATTGGTTACAGGTTGCAGTTGCATATTACATAAGGTATTGGCGTCTCGGCTGGTGGATCTGTCCTAACAGGAACAAATGGTGTATACAACTAAGGTCGGCGGGTTCAGGGCTAGTGAGTTAGTATCGATTAGGTGTCCAATGTTAACGTCTGATGAGCACAATGCTGCGCCTCATTGAAGATTGGAGCTAACTAATTAGGAAGTCCCACTGAACCTCAGAACCCTTTTTTAGTTCTCGGCAATACCTGTGTACCCAGCTGGCTACCCCCTAGGTGGTTATCCCCTGAGATCGACAGGTACGATAAATAGCGTCAGCCCAAACGAATAGGACCTTGTATTATGTATGTAGGTGGTGAGCGGTAGATACGGGGTGAATGACCATTTTACATGTATGTACAAAATGAGTTTCCTGCGTAGATAAGGATGAATATGAGGTCGCCAGCGAAGAAAAGCCTGTATGGACCTTGAAATTAATACCTAATCACATGTCTCGCACAAAGTATAGCTGTTCGGTGGGAAAAGCACAAGGAGGCAGGGTGTGTAACGAGTGGTCAGCACCTTGTTCGGAAGTCGAGAAGCCCCTGGCTACCCCTGTCCATCTACCCGCAAAAACCCCAGTATTTGCTAATCTACATCGGTCTTTCTGCTGTTGCCCGCAGCCAATCAGCAGTCCCAATTCAAAAGCTCCAATGATCGGGACCAGTTTTAATCTCTCCTGTTGAACCGGGGACCATGCTCCTTTACTGATATCTCGTACTATTTTTTCTCCTTCGCTCTCCCTTCGTTTTTATCTGAGTCGAGGTCTTTCATCTTTCATGCCACAGCTTCCCTCTCTAATAGCTCTCTTTTCTAGCCTTTTTAATAGGTGGCATTAAGGGGAAGGACATAGTCTCCAGTCGTTCCAACTACACACGCTCTTTGATACAGTTGTTTCTTCACGCTCTCTTACTCGCATTGTTAGATTAACTCAGTCTGAATATCTGAGAAGGAAAGGAAAAAGCAAGAGGAAGGGAAGAGCGACATTAGAAACGTCCCCTACGTCATTGCAAAACTAGACTCAACAAATTCCAAAGGAGTCGACGCTTCAACCACCAGCAACTCATCGCATATTGGTTAATCCGCTCGACAATATCACTAAGTCACCACCCGATCCCGGCGATCAGTAATAATCAGGCAGGACAAGATGGGTTTCTTGCAGTCCGCCCTCACCACAACTCTGCTGCTTGCCAGCAATGCTGCAGCCTTGGACCCCATCGTCATGAAGGTTAGTGAGACGCGTGCCTACCTGCAAGAAATGCGAGGCGAGTCGACGAATGAATCTAATACGCCTACGCCAATAGGGTACCAAGTTCTTCACCAAGAATGGCGAACAGTTCTTCATCAAGGGTGTCGCTTACCAGCAAGAAGCTGGTGGCGGTCCCGGCGGTAGCTCGGACGCCAAGAACAAGTACGTGGACCCTCTGGCTGACCCGAAGGTCTGCCAGCGTGATGTCCCGTTGCTTGAGAAGCTGGGTGTCAACACCATTCGAACATATGCTATCGACCCCAAGGCCGATCACAGCGAGTGCATGGCCATGTTGAACAAGGCCGGCATTTATGTTGTTTCGGACTTGGGTGAGCCGGCCGTCTCCATCAACCGCGATTCCCCAGCCTGGAATGTCGAGTTGTATGAGCGCTACAAGGGCGTCATCGACAACCTCGGACAGTATGAGAACGTCATTGGCTTTTTCGCTGGTAACGAGGTTACCAATAACAACACGAACAGTAAGTAGCGCTCATTTAAGCAAAATATTTGTAGCGATGTTTTGGGGCATGGACTAACGTCGGCATTGTAGCTGGTGCTTCGGCCTTTGTCAAGGCGGCTACCCGTGACATGAAGAAGTACATCTCCGACAAGATGGCCAAGGGTGGCAGATGGATGGGTGTCGGATATGCTGCTAACGATGATGCTGAAATTCGTATGAACATGGCTCAGTACTTCAACTGCGGTGATCAGGATAGCGCCATAGACTTCTGGGGTTACAACATCTACTCCTGGTGTGGCAAGAGCAGCTTTACCGAGTCCGGTTACGACGTCCAGGTGAAGTTCTTCTCGAACTTCTCGGTTCCTGTTTTCTTCGCCGAATATGGCTGCAACACCGTGGGCGGTGCCGAGGGTCGCCTGTGGGATGACACGACGGCTCTGTTCTCTAACCAGATGACTGGTGTCTTCAGCGGTGGTATTTCGTACATGTTCCACGAGGAAGAGAATGACTACGGTTAGTCGATACCGTGATCTGTCTCGATTATCAACAAGATCTAATTGTTTTTGGCAGGTCTCGTCAAGGTCAGCGGCAACACGGCAACTCCTATGAAGAACTACAAGGCTCTGCAATCCAAACTCGCTGGTGCCAAGCCTTCATCGACTTCAATGGACGCGTACAATCCCACTAACTCCCCGGCTGCATGCCCTGCCATTTCTAAGAACTGGAAGGCTGCGGAAGCCCTGCCCCCTACACCTGACAGCGATCTGTGTGATTGTATGTACAGTTCTTTGTCTTGCGCTCCTGTGGACGATCTCGCCGAGAAGGACTATGGTGATATTTTCGGTTACGTCTGCAAGAACGACCCAGCTGCTTGCGCCGGCATCAAGCAGGACCCGGCGACTGGTGTTTATGGTCCCTACGGCATGTGCAACCCTAAGCAGCAGCTCGGCCACGTCCTAAACGCCTACTACACCAACCAGAACAGCGCCTCCGATGCTTGCGACTTCAATGGCGCTGCTAAGGTGGTTTCTGCTAAGACGGACTCGAGGTACGTATACCCTAAGAAATAATACCTAAGTGTGTATGGTGGCTAATATCTTCTAGTTGTCAAGCGTCTTTGGCTAAGGCCAACTCTGCCGTCGCGGTTGCTGCCACTGCCACTGCTGGCTCGACGAGCAGCGCATCCACTGGCGAATCTAGTGAGAACGCCGCTGCTCCGGCTTCTGTTCGTATGGCTCCCTTCATGACAATGGGCGACATGGCGATTAGCCTTTATGTGCTGGTAGCCATGGGTGCTGGTGCTGGTATGGTCATGCTATAATAAAGTGGCATGATATGGGTTGGATATGCTCTTGAATATGTGGTGTTGCGATATTCATGGATGCTTTTCAGCACATTAGTCGCTTTTTAACGCATCTCATTGGCCGTATGGAATGATCGAGGCAACTTAACATAACCTCAGCCCGTTCCGTTATTAGACTTTCGTAAATAATGGTGCTTATTGGTGTAGATAGACCGGCGTACCTGTCGCGGTTCTGATTGGAATATTGATTGGTTTTGAAATGTTTCTGCTTTACGAGAAGTCCAGTATATTCGATTTTGTAGTTCTGTGCCGATCGTATGGGGTTTTATGATAACTTCCTGCGTCGCCTTTACCACTTGTACTGACGTATATTGATGACGCCGGCGTAGCCTTGCCTGCTCATAATCCTTGTCATGTCGATGTCTAACTGTTATGGTAACTCAAGTCTGTTGCTTCCACTGCAGCCAACGCCACCGAAGTTAGTGTCTACGGCTAGTATTATTCGATTTCACGGTATATGATCCGTAGCTTACCGGGCTTTGATTAATCTCTTCATTTCATGTGTAATCCTGAACACGGATGTAAATAAAGACGCTGTCTGATCTATCTATACTACGCATTGCTCTGGCGGTTGCCTGCCATTGTAGCATTGAATCCTTGATATCTTAACCTGTCCCGTACATCTGGGCAATCCATACTCCTACCTTTTCTGCAACGACCTCGCTGTGGTCTATGTTTCATGTTAGTCTCCCGGTTTCTATGACCTTGGGTATTTCCCCCCACTTACTTATACAGAAGGCGTGTGGAATGTTGCCTTCATCAACTATCAGTCGTGTCCGTTCGACCTGCTTTTCTCTCATCCGGATGAACTCATCTCGGTAGTGACTCGCAACCCAGTGGTCGTCCTTGCCGAAGAAAAAGAAGAATTTAGGTATTACTTTGTGGTGAGATTCAGCGTCATGAACTATTTCCCACAGCTCATCGTCCCAACGGTTTTCTCCTATAACCTTCATCTCGTCCATGCCCATGTGCAGTGCTTGCCACACGCCATCTCGGCTTTTTAGCCAACGTGTCGTCACGCCAGCTGCATGAGCTGGGAATCCCATGGCGCTGTTAACGATCCAGTGAAGGATACTTTGCGGGACGAGATGCAGGAACGTCTGCGCGACGCGATAGGCATTGTCGCCGAGCACCGGTGTTCGTCGTAGCAGGTCAAGTTTCCGTCCACTCGGGGAGCTCGATATGTGGTGGATAGTTGGGAACAAGAGTATGCCGGAAGTGAGATTTAATCCCGGGGCCGAGTCTTGGACCCGGAGAAGCCGATGGAAAAGCTCGAGAGCGATGTACGCGCCTACAGAGTGGCCGATGAGGAGGACCTCGTCGTATGGACGTCCCACGCGCGGCCCCGATTCGACACGCAGCCTGCTCAGAGTGGCGAGCGTGTGCTGGATCTGGTATTCCAGGTCGTGGGGTTTTCTTTGCGCAGTGAAAGGTTCATGGTCGTCGTCGTTGAAACCTGCTAGATCTTGGCCATAAATTTGAAAACGGGTGTTTTGGAGGGATTCTATCTCGTCTATGGCCCTCCTGAGAGCAGACAAGAAGGGCTCGTAGTAATCAATGAGGCCTGGGTTCCCGGAGATGAAAAAAATGAGGATATCGCGAGACTCCGAGTGGTCAACTTCGCTGACATCGAGCAATCTGGGAGGGTAAGCTAGAAAATGAGCTGTAGCCATCGTCATAATCAATGAGGCGATCTGGAAAGCGTGATAAGCCAATGGTAGAGCACATAACTCCTTGTATAGTGCCAACTCTTCTCCCCGTCTATAAGAGGATGACTAGTGCAATTGACGTCAACTCTCCATTCCTGCAGAAGATATGAGCTCGCGCCACAGATCACGATGGGAGATGGGACGGCAAGCCACAGAAAGTGTGGCTCACCCCCATCCGAATATATCCCGACCGGGAAGCATTTGATTGGAATGATCGGGATGCTCGGTCTCAACCAACCTGGCAGCCTGCCCGTACCGCGTCGCCATGGATTGTGTCTTGTCCACTCTGCTTGTCTGCACATGGACGTTCGAATGCTGAAGCTAGAATACAAATCGACATCTTGATTCGATTAGAGGCCACGCTGATTGGCTCGGCAAATTGTGCGCATGACCCTGCTTACTTAGGTAGGTAAGCAGCAGACCACGATTCAGGAAACTAGCTAGGGCTAGGCTGGCATTGCTTCGCGATTGTCACCCTAAAAGAAGCCCCTCTTCATCACCATCATCATCATCATCATCATCATCGTATCTGTCAAATCCGATCATGGAGACAGCCCAGCTTTAACACGTAAAAGCACTGCAGCAACTCCGAGTTTCCGGATGACCATTACCTGCCTACTAATTGTCTAGGTATGTTTAGGCGGCCGTTCCATTCTCATGCTATCAGTTATCAGTTTAGAAAGTACAATTGACTGATTGGCTTACAGACCTACGTGTATCTTCAAACAAGACCCAGCAGCACGTGTCGTCATTGCCAGATGCCTGACGGTTGCGTCTTTTAGAGTTGACCTCCATCTCCAAGCTTATCCCTGACCCGACCTTTCCTTGCCCCGCGTCGCATCGCATCTTGTCCTAGCATTGGTCTATCTTAATATCTCACAGGTGTAGCCTACATGTATGTACCTACCACATGTACGTACATACCTATAGTTAGTTAGGTACCTAGGTAACATACCACCAACCACTTATAATCATGTAGGCTTTTCTGCCTGCATATATGTACCCTACGCTAACTTAAAAGTCTTTGTCCTATCTTAGTGCACCTCTAGCTCATATACCTATACCGAGTCGCGTTCCCCTGCCGATAAATCCACTTCATCTACTCACTTAAGACACATGTCATATATGTGGTATCTTTACCAGATATCATCCTCTCTATAATGCCACACCATCTGCTGCACCTCAATATGGATTCTAGGCTCTAACGATGTATTGCGTGCGTTCTCTAACCCTAGAAGAAACGAGTCGGTAAACACCTAGCTAGCTCACATATTGACCTTTCCGTTTCCCATCGTATCATATTCCAAATATTCTGGTATGCACTTCACATTGCATGGGCCCGCTATGGGAGACTACGCTTTTTGGTCTCGCACCGAGCCCGAGAATCTCAACTGCCTAGCTCTAACGCCTGCTGTTAGGCATATTTCTCCACTTCCCTATTCTCAACCACCCACCTCTTCCCTATGCTCCATGCTGACTCTTTGGTTGCCTTTCTCTAGCATGTCGAGGCAAACTTCAACCTGGCTGCGCTCGTGACACTCGTCTGCGACACTGCTTCGGACTGCGATACTCTCTACCATTCCTCGACCTGTCCAAGTCCCTCGTGCCTCCGCCGTCCACTTCCCTACCGATCCGTACCGTTTGCTCGCTGTCCCGCCGTCGCTCCGTCCCAGTATGACTACTGCTGAACTGCGGCAGCGTCCGCCGCTTCCGGATATTGCTCCGGAGCCGAACCTGACAGCTGGAGCCGCCCGTCCGGCCCTAGATCCTAGCGCCGCTCACCCTGCAGGCAAGGCAAAATACGGCCGGTTCAGGGCGTTCCTTCGTGCCGTCTCGTTCTTCATATACTTCACAAGTGGCTGCCTGACGTATGATGCTTCATGTCCATCTGTTGCTGGTCTCTACGCAAATTTATTCTGATAGGTTTACAGCATACACATTACTCAATTCCTCGGCGCTCCTCTATATTACATCAATCGCGACCTCTACTATGCTTACATGTCTTTGACGAAGGCCTCTTTTGGCCTACTGATAACCACCATGACCCAGTGGTGGGCGCCGACCGTCATAAGAATAAGCGGTGATTCCTCCGTTGCTGGACAGTTCAGCGTCACGCCGGACGGCAGGGTTGAGTGTGCCTTTCCCGAGCGCATGGTCATGATCGCGAACCACCAGGTCTGGAATAAGCTGACGATCCCCGTCGACGAACGTAAATGGCTGACAAGAATGTTCCGCGGCAGATCTACACCGACTGGTTGTACCTATGGTGGGTTGGATATACAAACAGTCCTCAGATGCATGGGCATATCTACATTATCTTGAAGGAATCGCTGAAGTGGATTCCCGTCATCGGACCGGGCTGCATGTTTCTTGGATTCATCTTCATGTCTCGGAAGATGGCCGTCGATCGACCACGCCTCGCCCATAGGCTTGGTAAGCTGAAGACGCGACATATGGATCCCGATGGCAAGCGCTACCTAAACCCGATGTGGCTTCTCCTTTTCCCCGAGGGTACCAACTTGTCTACGAACGGCCGGATCAAATCAGCAAAGTGGGCTGCTAAGACGGGTCTCCGAGATATGGAGCATATGATGCTACCCAGAAGCACCGGCATGTTTTTCTGCCTCAACGAGCTGAAGGGCACCGTAGACTATGTGTACGACTGCACCGTGGCGTACGAAGGCGTCCCGTGAGTGTAACCGCCTACTATATTTCCCTTTTTTGCTACCAGCGCTGATCAGATGAAATATGGTCTAGTCGCGGGAAATATGGCGAAGACTACTTTACTTTGTCAAGCACTTACTTTCAGGGGCGGCCCCCTAAATCTGTCAATTTCTACTGGAGGCGCTTCGCTGTAGCTGATATGCCCTTGGACAACCAAGAAGAGTTTGATAAGTGGCTTCGCGAGCGTTGGTACGAGAAAGACGCCCTGCTTGAGCAGTACGTCTCAACAGGCCGATTCCCAGCCAATGGGGCAGGTATTAAGGGGCATATCGAGACAGAGGTTCGGACAAAGTATTGGTGGGAATTCGTTAAGATATTTGTCATGCTTGGCGCCTTTGGGATGCTTTTCAACTTCATTCTTAGAACGCTACGCATTCTCGCTCGCGGTCAGTAGGCCTTTTGCGACACCCTCTTCAGCAATCGGGAAGGAAATTGCATCGGAAAGTTATCGGCGTTCACATTGCATAGGCAGGAAAGAATTACGGGAAACAGCGAGGCTACAAGATGTGTGACGTAAATACCAATGATAGATTACCAAATGATACCACGAAGAATGCGTACCTAACCTATATAGAGGTAGGTACATATGACAGGAGTGCTGGGTCGGATTAATGGTCTTGTATAACGCTTCATGATCAGGAAACACACCTCTACTATTTTTCCCCCTAGTCTGCCACTACTAAATTTCGAGGTGTCGTGTGGCAAATGTACATGGTAGATCGAATTTTGTTTCCGTATACTAGGTACCTCTTAAGTAATTCTGGCGAGTTGAGAGCCCTCTTGAGAATTGTCACTTGCTACGCGGATGATTAAACTGGCTATTGTTGAACAGTGCTCGTCTTGCAGCCTATCAGGTGAGTATGATGTCTCTTGAGATGAAGTCCGTGACATTGCCATAACGCAGCGTATCGTGCAGACCGCAAATGGACTACATTTTAAGGTAGTGATACTACTCTCCAAGGAGCGCGGGTTGCTGGTAAGCAATAATGATGTCCGAATTATGTCCTGTCATGTAGGGCACCCTGGCTTTTCATGGACGATAGTACTGATGGAAATTCATTCGTCATTTGAGGAGCGCAAAGATTAAAGGCACGATTGGGACTGAATTCTACGGTTCAAATGTTCTTGGAGGTACCTAATGGTACTAATAGCTCCAGATCCACAGACGGAGAACCTTAGTATTCGATAGACATCAATGAGGACAACCAATGCAATCAGACTTGTTGAATCTTTATGTCGTATCCCAGACGGAAATCATGCACGGAACCACAGGCTTAAAGTGCATCCCTTGGAGTACTGTCTAATATAGCTTCATTTTATAGTTATGGTAAAGGTTTTATAATATCCAAAAACTCTAGCGGACTCATCGGGAGAGGTCACCCTTTAAGGCATCTCAACTTCACGTCGATTTCTTGCGCTTTCCTTGATAGCCTCGATGATTCGCAGGACATCCCTCGCCTGCGAAGCCGGCACAGGCACATCTTGTTCGCGATTTCGAACAAGAGCATCTCCCCAAAGCTCGTAGATCTTGCTGTAAGTCTCGGGATCGACATTCGGGCAGTCTTGCTCGCGCATGGCGCCACTGTCATCGACAAAGGTGAGTCTCCCGTTCCATTCCGGGCCCTCGCGTCCGAAACTGGCGTCGCTCGTCTTCATTCCGGACTTGAGCTGGGGTTCTTGCGGATCTAGGCCATCTTTGCGATAGCTGCCCTTGGTGCCCCTAATCCAGAACCTCGGCTGCCGCGTCTCGGCGCTCGCGACGGCGATTCGCACAAAGACAATGAGGCCGTCGTCGTAGAATAGCTGCGCGGTGACGCTGTCCGGCTCGAGGTCCGGATGTTTCGGGCCTGATAAGAGGCCGTCCCGCTGACTGACGAGAGTGCCGAAGACGCTTCGCGGCATCCCGAACAGCACATACACTTGATCGATAAGATGAGTGCCTAGGTCATAGAGCGCAGAACCGCCTTGGTTTATCCCAAGTGAACCTTTCCAGCTGGAAGGTTTATCCAGTCGGAAGCGGTCGAAGTGCGTCTCGAACTCGACGATCCGACCCAGCGTTTTGTCATCAACGAGTAGCTTTCGCACCGTGAGAAAGTCGCTGTCCCATCGACGATTCTGGTACACGCAGATCAAACGGCCCTTCTCCTTCGACAGGTTGATTAGAGCGTCCGCCTCGGCGGCGTTTGGCACAAACGGCTTCTCAACGAGGACGTGCTTCCCAGCTCGCAGTGCTTGCTGGGCAAAGGAGAAGTGCGTCTGAGGGGGGGTAGTGATGACGACAACATTGAGATCCCCATCGGCGAGGAATTGGTCCAGGGAAGTAAAGTGCTTCACATTAGGATGATCACGCGGAGCTGACGATGCCGCCTGGTCAGGATTGCGCTGCAGGATAGAGTGAAGTCTTAGGGTCGGCGTAGTTGTGATGAACGGGATGTGGAATATAGTGGCGGACAGCCTAGGGGACGAGTGAATAATGGACGTTCCAAGGGGCTATGAATGAACACCTACCCGTATCCGATTACGCCGACATTGAGGACAGAGTTGGAAGTTGAAGCGGCCATTGTGCCCCCCTTTTGAACTTTCGCAGGTATGTTATGTGAGTCTGAGGGTTTGGTTTGTACTTGAAGAAAATAAAAATTTGAGAAGATCGAGTCATTCGAGAAGAGATGGACTTGAGCTACCTACCGTTTACCTTTATATACTTGTGTCGAGCCGGCTTCGAGCGGCCTACCTACTAACTTACATTCGTCGTCACTCACTTCAGGGTACATGTCTATGTCCAGGCGATGTGTGGCGGGGTGAGCTCACGATATTCAACTGGCTCAACTGGTATAGTTACCTATTTTGGCAATTAGCGGTCCGAATAGTCTCGTTTTAGGTGCCTGTTCGGCGTTACTATAACGAGTATAGAAGCTAGCAATAACATTGAATATGGTGGGAGATTATGTCTGTAATGAGAAATACATACGCGTAGATCGTAGTCTTAGATCTTTATTTAGGCATACTCCTAACCCTTGTTTCTCGATAATTCAAGCGCGGATAATTGCATAGGTAGGAGACTGTGCGAATTTGATGCCCTAGGTACATGTACCTACGTACTCTTCCAATTGCACCCCAAAATAATTCTTCAAACTACATCATCCGCCGAGAGCGTCGACTCCTCTTTCTTCTGCCCCAATAACCACAGAGGGGAAACGGTCCTTAGAGAGGTAAGGGCGATAATCTGCGTCCGCTCTGCTGAACTCTGCAGCCGAATTCAGGGGAGTCATTGACCGACCGATCATGGGGTGAGCCGGCAGAACAGGACAATTTTCGCAATACCTTTTTCTCTATTTCATATTTGATCTCGGCGGTTGGAGGAGGAGTAATTTAGGGTGTGCTACATGTGCTTCATTCACCTCTTATCTACACTATCTACCCGTCCGTACGAACCATGCAATCCTCTGCGGCCTTGAACATCTTGTCTCTTCGCCACTATCATATCGTCTCGCATTATATTGGGGCGCGAATCGCGACGGGCGATAACGGCAGCAAACGACGAGTCATTCGTAAAGGATAGGAGAGCGATCTAGTCTGGCTGCCGGATGGGATATTGATGTATGATTTCGGTGGAAACATGTCTCGACGGAGCGTCTTCGGCGGCTATCGACGTCTGCTCTCCCGATTACCTTCAAATGCGCGGCCGTTCTCGCTCACAACCTCTCGCCGTGAGGTCCTCGACGTCTCGGCTCTACCTGATCGCATCTTACCCAAGTACAAGCGGAGCTCGGCGTCTTCGCTGTTGTCTCTACATTGGCCAGAACCGCCGCGGAATATCTTGATAATTCCGAAGCTCCACGCCCCAAAGGTCACTCTTTCTGCTGCCTCCTTTGCGAATCATATCCGCAGTGAATACCCCAACCTGAATCTCGTCTTCGAACCTCGGGTCGCCTCCACTATCCACGAATCGTTGCCCTTTCCCATCTATACCTCGGATCCGGGCCAGTTCCCCGGCAAGATCGACCTAGTGGCCACCTTGGGCGGCGATGGAACCATCTTGCGAGCAGCTAGCCTCTTTAGTCTCCATGCGTCCGTACCCCCGATCTTATCGTTTAGTATGGGAACCTTGGGCTTTTTGGGCGAGTGGAAGTTTGAAGAATACAAACGCGCATGGCGTGAGGTATACATGAGCGGTAGTCGCGTCACCGTTACTGACCTACAAGACCCCCATACACAGGCCGCTACCCATGGCCGGCAAGACGGGGACGAGGGTCACCTCCGTAGTAACTGGGAAGGCGTTCGTGGGAAGAGCATGGGGATTACTCGGTCTAGCAAGATTCTTCTGCGTCACCGGCTGAAGGTTGGAGTCTACGATGCTGCAGGTACCAACATGAACGAGCAGCTCATGCCGACCTCCACCGCCGAGTCACAACAACCCATCCCCAGGATACCTCATGACCCGGAACGCGTAAGGTTAGAGGAGCAGGGCATGTCTCGACAGTTCCATGCCGTGAATGAGCTGGTTATCCACCGCGGTCCAAACCCTCACCTCGCCATCATCGACGTCTACGTGAACAACCACTTCTTAACAGAGGCAGTGGCAGACGGAATTCTGATCAGTACGCCGACGGGATCCACGGCATATTCGTTGTCTGCCGGCGGGAGCATCATGCACCCCTTGGTCAAGACATTGCTGATCACTCCAATCTGCCCTCGGAGTCTCAGCTTCCGTCCTCTTGGCCTTCCCCTGAACACCAAAGTCGTCCTCAAGCTGAGCGAGAAGAATCGCGGACGCGAGCTCGAGGTTAGCATCGACGGTAAGCGGAGGGCTGGGGTTACCATTGGAATGGAGATCCGCGTCGAGGGCGAGACTGTCGGTCGTACCCTCGACGGTAGCTGGGCCGGAGGGGTCCCTTGCGTTATCCGGTCTCCTAGCAAAGGTGATGGCGAGCGGGACGGAATCGCCGAGGACGATGACGGATGGGTTGGAGGATTAATCGGCCTGCTTAAGTTCAATTATCCATTTGGCGAAGGGCAATGACGCCCTCGGGCCACGACAGGGATATATGAAGTAGGCGGATGCATGGGTTTGAGATCTACGTTCAACCGTCACTGGTGAGTCCGTACGCGGGATTTGCGTAGAGAGCTGAGCGAGGCGCAACTAATTCTGCACTTTGCGCACCGTCTCTTCTAGCTCTTATTTTCATGACCCGTTTGCCAAGGATGCTTCCCCTCCCTATGGTGTGGAGATGTACGGAAATGGAATCCATATAAATCTATCCGAAGCAGCGTCATCGACGCTCTCGAATTTTTAAGTCGATGTTGTGGCAGATATATACTAAACCGAACTCAATTCATCGATTTACTTTAGACGTTAGAATCAGAAGTAATATTTAGCAATCACATCTCGATACCCCTGCCTTTGAGCACACTTGTCTAGTTCATTTCTATGTAGGAAAGCATCATATATATGCCTTAAGCACGATCGCGTACCGTGTAAGCCTCACTACAAGGAAAATGGTATCGAGGCTAGTCCTTGCTGGTTTCCTTAGAGTTGCACACGCACTGTAGATCGATATATACCCCTGTATGCTTGCACGTAAACCAGTATCTGAAGCCTGTCCTCCCCTCCACAGCCCCATGGATCACATTCGAAAGAGAAGGGAGCCCTATATATTAAAAGCCTTCTCCCCCAAGCCGGTATCTTAGAAATGATGTGTCCTTGACCGGCCTAATATTCCATGGGGTTCGCTTTCACTGTTCTAATCTAAATATCCAGCCTTTTGGAGAGACGTATCTATGAGTGTAGCGGTGGCGTGTAAGGACGACTTCATGGATTTCAATTTTGCTTGCTTGGACGAATGCAATATATCCTTCGCATTCGCACGAAGATACAATTGAGCCGCCTCCCGCCAGAACGACGTCACACCTGCAGCGGTGTTGGCGTCTTGATCCGTATCTTGTGTGCCGGTGGCATTGATCCATGGCAGAAGTGCATACTTCATGGTCCAGGCACGTACATCGTTATTGTACTTGGCAGACTGCGTCATGTCTTCGCAGTGTTCGCGACCCGGTTCGTTGTACCACGGCTGTTCGCAGAGTATCATGGACTGGATGCTAACAAGCACTTGGAGTAATGTGGACTGATTTGCTCTCCACGGCTCTCCGGACCATGTTCCTAGCAAGGAAAGACATACTATTTAGCTGTTGCATTAGCGGTGTTCTATCACTCAGCACTCGCATTGCGAGCGTTTAGGTCTAGAGTACCGAAGACTAGCTAGGGCAAAGAAAATATGATAACACTTACTTTTACCGTCTTCGTACAAGTTCGGATTGAAACGAATTCTGCCGCCGTTTGTGGTTCTAAACGTCATTCTGGGCGGTGAATTGGGGTAGTCCATAGGGCACCACAAGTCGAATTCGAACAGGCCATGCTCGTATGGGGTTTGCTTCGGTCCGATTATCAACACTTTCATGATATCGAGGCGCGAAGATCCATGATAAATAAATATGCCCTCCGGTAATGATGTCTGCAGTGTCGACAGTTCCGTGATCAACCTCTTCATGCGTCCGCGGCTCGGGTTGCCAGTCAACATCGCTCCGTCTCGTACGCATGCGAAGTCCTGCATAATCGTCTCATCGGGCGCGTCTCTGACACAGTTCTCGCGGTGCCACTCGGCAAAGTTGATCTCCGAGCTATTGGTTAATTCCATGGCGGCTCGGAATTGTTGCGTATTCGCCGTGTGTCGAGTCGAGATCTCGCTCAGCCGTTGGCTAAGCTTCAGCAACTCTACCCCGTCGTGATTGTGGAACTCGGTACTATTGCTTTGAGCGTGCCGGAGAACCGTCTGGGACTGAGTTGCTAAGTTGCCCAATAATGCAATTAGAGATCTACCAGTATCCTTGACGATGATTCGGCTGTTGCTTTCGACTGGGCCGATGGAGACATCCAGTAGGCTACCACCCTTTGCGTAGTAGAGGTTGCGGTCGTTGTAGACTA
The DNA here is from genome assembly GCA_022578955.1 of Hypoxylon sp. FL1857. NCBI lineage: Eukaryota > Fungi > Ascomycota > Sordariomycetes > Xylariales > Hypoxylaceae > Hypoxylon > Hypoxylon sp. FL1857. The sequence goes on from MU400423.1 coordinate 217,141, forward strand.
GTCCCGTAGTCGACGGATGACTCCCTAAAGCATCGAACAGGTCTAATGTGGCGTCATGTAGCTGATATTGGCGAGATATCTCCCCAATAGAATCGTTACTTAACATCACTGCGGCTTTTTCTATCAGTGGGCTGCGCGAGAGAATGTGCAGTAAGAATTCGGGCGGCGACGCGTCGAAGGCAGTTTGTCGTTCGCGGGAGGGTAGCAGCGCAGCCAGTAGCCTGAAGTAGGCTAGTTGCCAGAGATTATCTGGAGTATCCGCAGTGTTCTTGGGTGTTGCACGAGTAAGAACTGGCGAACGAAAATACTGGAAGGGGAAACTCTCCAGTCGATTGCTGCCATAGCCAACTCCCTTAGCGTTGGCTGAGGGGAACGATACTTGCGCCGTGTTACTTGTCAAGGTGGGTATGGCGTGAGTTCGTCCCCGAACCCTGTTAACCACGGAAGACTTGGCTTGAGACTTCCAGGTCGAAGCCTCCCAACCGCAAGCAAGGGCCCAGATTGCAGCTAGTCTTCCAGAATCACAGCACCAATGCACGGTGCTGTTCATAGAGGGAACTCTGAGACTGTTGCTAGGTTTGTTCACAGGAGAAGACATGGGTTTTCCGCAGCCGAGACACGTCAACGCTGTGCAGAAGACGTTCTGGCATGTCGCACCGAGGACGATATTTTCTGTAGCGGGTTAGAGAGTAGTTCATGTTCGAGACATCTACCAGCTAATATGAAAGCCACGACAACCTCACCAGCGGTAAGGCGCTAACGGAATTATATAGAGAAGAACATGATTCTAAGATAGTCAAGAGGGGCAAAGTGAAATGTGCATTACCTGCGCTTTTAACCCATCCTATCGTCATCTTCACGACATCCTTCGAGTCCATGGTCTTGGTTCTGGCGCACCTAGAACAGTTCCGGCCAAAGCATCCGTGGACGAATTGTCGTAGTGGCTTCAGCTCTTCCAATGCCAAGCTGATAGCGGTAATATCTTCGGGGGTTTGCTCTGGATCCACGGAAGGCTCCCTGCTCTCCTGGGGGAGACCGAGGTCCACCGCCCTTCTACCTGCATTAGTTGCACGACTCGATAGCAGCTGAGAAAGGCGCGGGCTGGGATTATTTGCGGAATAACCCAACAATGGATATTGAAGTTGAGCGGCCGTTGCGTTAGCCGGGGTACTATGGTCTCCGGCCGGTCCCGGCGTTAGAGCATTGTTGCCATGCAGCTTGGCTGGCTTGAACCAAGGGTCTATAGTAGACCAGAGCCCGTGTGGAGGGGGATAAGCAACATCCCACGATTGGGTCGGGTGGGAAAGACCTTGTGCTGACGGCGCGGCAGGGCATATGTAATGAGGAAGAGAAGGTTTGGCGAATAGCGACGTCTGGCTTGCTGGTAGTTTGGAATATGCTTTAGTCGATATTTTGGGGGCGGGCGTAGAAGGGACGTCGAACGGAAAGGACTCATAAGTCTGATTAAAGGAGGGTTTGCCGGTCAGGTCAATGGGATTATATTGGCTGCCAAGGGGCGCGTCTGTGGTTAGCTCATTGCTCAACGCTGAGTTTCCCACTGACGCCTTCCCATGTGAATTCCGATCCATAACTGCGTTTCCAATAGGGGAAACATTCGAGTGCTTAGTATATAACGATGAAGAGGACATTTTCGATGTTCCCAGCTTGTTTCCAGGGGGATCCTGCAGGTTTGACGGCTTTGGCAAGCTGGGACCTGGTTGTGAAATCCCTGTAGTCGAGTGGTTGCCCGAAACCTTCGGGGCCCTCTTAGACGGGGTCGCTCCTGCGGTACTCGAGGTTGTGGCTGAGACCGACGTCTGATCTAGTGGCTGAGATGACTGCCTGCTCTCGGTGGAATCGTAACCCCTATGATTCCGTCGGAGATTATGGAGCCGGGTCTTCAATGCCTCTAGGCTAGGCGCCATGGTGAGAGTAATCCGTGAGGCTCTCTGGTCGCGAAAAAAGCCATCCAGATGCGAAAATACGGGTGCCCGTCTCTGTGATATCTGTTGGTCGCACCTGATGAATGCAAGGCTCTATCTAGTAAGTGGTCTAGCGTTGGTAGAATAGATGTGTTCCAGGTGTCCCAAGACGACTCTCCCTGAATCTAATATCACTCGTCAGCAATCGTCAGGGCGCAACTGGAGAAGGCGCTTACCACGAGTGTTATCTGGTGATGATGATGATGCGATCCCTACCTTATTCTAGGTAGCGAACTTGTTTGTCGATATGAGTAAGAAGATGGCCCCCTGTGGAGGATTCAACTTGAGTCAATGCGACAGCTGTTAACTTTTCAAGCGGGGTAGGACACAGCCTGTAGCTGCCTGTGAGTTCAGACGAAGAATCTATTGGATGTTCAGAGCAATAATGCACCAGGTAGACAAGTATGTACCTTCGTCTCCAATGCCGTGTGGGAAGAGAGACGGAGCCACCAGGGCTGTGGTAGATGCAAACCTAGCACAACTACTTAGCCTTGACGCATAAAGCACGAAAGATATAAGAATCGAAAATGTGGGAGGCTGTAGAGCTACAACTCTCAAGGCAGACGAGGCTGATTTGGCGCAGCCAGGTCCGAGCTTCCAAGGTGTTTGTAGTGAGAACGGACCGGTTGCTAGTAACCTTAAAGTCAGCAAGCAGGTTTCGGACTATATTTAATAAGTACATGTACCTAATGTGAAAACGGATGGATACAGGCCGTAACATGATATTTAAGTGCACGGGAGATGGACGACCTGAGGCATCTGCTTACTCGAGAAGTGTGGTGCAGGTTCAAGGAGATAGAGAGTGCAAGGCTGCAGCCCAAGATGCCTTGCCTACCAAGGTACCTATGTATATACTAGGTATATGCCTTAATACCTGATGCAAGGTGGATGGCAATCAAAAGCTGATGACAGATGCACGTACATTCACCAACAGTCACCTGTTTCTACACGTACCTAAGCAGGTGGCCAAGCGAGACACTTGCATCAGATGAGATACGTAGGGTAGGTGAGTTGCTACGTTATCCAACTTACATGACACGGACTTTTTTACATGTAGATATGAGGTATGTAATTAAAGCAAGTGGGCACATGCATATGTAGCCGAGTGCACACACGTCGATACAAAGAGTTTTGTCAAGACGTACATGCAAACCTAATATACCTGGGTGCATATTACAACTTGTCTATTTATAACTCTGCGGATGACGGAGTCGGACATGTCGCTCGCTCAATGTTTCGATATCGCATAGATTGAGAGTACGTACCTTAATAGGATAATTGAATACACTAGAATGTTGGACATTCGTTATTTGCTTAAGGGATTGGATGTTGGATTTATCTTTGACCCGAACGTCATGTGTCGTTAAAATGGTGGAGTTGATTATCCACCTCAGCCGCAGCGGGGTAAATGGACGCCCTGGCGCCGTTGGTACGTACCTAGATCCGGGATTTTTACGGTATGTATACTGTGCGTGCGGAGTTTGCAGACTATGTACATACTGTACCTACTTAATCTATGTAGCTTCTCACTACAACCTTGGACTCTAAAAGTCATCGCCATCGCTGCTTCTATCCTCCACCGAACGACCTGGCATCCATCAGTCTATATTTGAATTAGGTAAGCGGTACTACATCATGCATATAAGGTACTTAGGAGGTATAGACGCACAACTTCCATGCAAAGACTTGTTAAAATATCTAGACAGCCACAAAAGGGACAGAAACGGAAGGTCAATATTTGACATAGCGCCAGTGGGATTAACGAATTCCGGCATCGCACAGTTGAAAACCCCCTTGATGTTTGCCTCCATGCCAATCGAAACTTCCCCGCGTAGACCGACTCCTGGCCTGATGTTGCCTAGTGTTGTACGAGAGCTGGTCCTTTATATACCTGTTTCTCGGTTGCACGGTTGACAGTTGACGAGCCACTGTGCCCTCTGCCCTACGTACGATTGTTTGCGGGTCGCTCTCTGATCACTTAATTGGCCCTCGGAAATTCGAGATTGCCTCATCAGCTTCGGTTAAGTACTAGTAGCTCATGTTCAGTAATAGAGCCTGGAAAATGTATTTTACATTGCTTCTTGTCCCCCCTTTCCGTTTTGGCTTCATCGACCCCAGTCTCGCTCGATGGAGTCCGATAGCATTATAGAGTTAATTGTTGTAATCCTGATCATTCAACGAGTTGCCAAATATAAGAATCTTATTCAAGCTATCAGGTAACAACAAATAGCCATGTATTTCAAATGGAAACCAAGTGCTACTTTTAACTCCTATAACGAACGGGGCATTCGATTGAAGTGTATTCTACAACGCAACCTTTAGTTACCAGGTGGCTATAGAATCAAGTCGAACCACATCAAGGCTCATGTACGTGCTCAAAAGCGGTCCTTATCCTTCACCGGAAAATCAGAGCCTGTTGTCTTCTTGTACTGATCGCGGATGAAATCGGAGACCTGCTCGTCCTTGGCCTGCTCGACGGCGCTCTCGTTGCTCTGATCACCCTGGCCTAGTACATGCTCTTGTACCCAGTCGACTCCTGCAGATTAGCCACAATTAATATTAGTTAAGTACTATTGAGTTAAGGACTTATCTAGGAAGATTCAACCTGACTGGTGGTTGTGGAACATGAAGACAGGCGAGGGGAAAAGGAAAAGAGAGAACGCGACGCAAACCTTTATCAAGACTATCCTCGTTCTTTTCGCTCTCCTTGCCACCCCCAGCCATTTTGTTGAGTTTGTCCGTAATGCTTCCATTAGCTTTTTGCCTTTGGCCTCCAGATTCCACCTTTTCTTGCTTGTCTGTGGAGTTCCCGGCGATTTTATTGATGAAATCCATGGTAGTGAAGCCTGCGCGGATATGTTGATTTCGGAACATAAACTGCGGAATCATATAGGATATAAGTGCTGTATTTTTGAGCGTAGAATGGGTGAGAATGCCCGGTCATGATATGTGCTTGTAATGAATCGAGATCACGACGTAAGTGGCGCGATGGTTAGAGTGATGCCACTTTTCAGAAACGCGAATACCAATCGTTTGTTCTTGGCAATTCCAATACCCTGCTATTACAAAGCTTTGCGACATCTATTACGTGCGGTCTCGTCTTCTTCATTGTTAGAGTGTGGAACTGGATCCGAGACGTACTATACCGTAATAGAATTTCGGTATCGAACTACCGACGCTTGTCTACAAAGAGACGAATTCAGATCGAGCCCAAGTGGAGTCATTGTCTTCATGATTTCGACTAAACCTGATAAATAATCTCTTTCTATTCAACAACTGCCTCATTTAATGTGGGTGCCGAGATAGGCCACTACAGATAAACTAGCAACGCCTCGCTTGCCTTCAGTGTGACCGTTGCTTGCCCGTTTGATACAGCGAGAGACTCGACACTCTCAGTTCCAGCAATTTTGCAATCCCCATCGGTAAAAGTCTGCCCGCCAAAAGTTACCTTCCCCCCTTGGTCCACTCTTGACATGGCACTCTCTGCTGTTAATCTCTTGGCCTTTAGTGAGCTTCCTGCCAGTCCGCGAAGCTCGAAAGATTGGGTGGATCGGCTGCCGCTTCCACCGAAGTAGTCAGAATTATATAGCAGTACCCGCAGCGGTGCGCCATCGGATCCAAATGAAACGTATGCTGCGTAGTTACTGGTGCCGTCGTCAAGGGCCGTGAGAAAAGACGCTTTTGCAAGCAACGCGGTTGCTGCGTACGCGCCGTAGTAAGGTGCACCCATGCTGTATCTCCCCCAGAAGCAATATTGGCAGTTGCCAACTGTACCGTGATGGAAATACGTCCGTGAGATATTGCTGTAACTGGCCCGTAGGACATAGTCCATCGTCCATAGCGCTGCGCCGAATGTGGGCGACACCCCGGCGGCGCCCCCTCCGGATACTGGTGGGATAAAATTAGCGATATGTTGGGCGACTTTGGAGTAATATAACATACCAGAATTTGTCTCGCCAAAGACATATGGCTTACCCTCCTTCAAAGCAGCGGCCACATCGGCATCGAAGACATGTAGGTTGCTAGAAATACCCTTATGACTCATGAGGGACGTCACGCTCCCCCCGGGGTAGTTGTGATGGGCATACGTCTTTACATATTGCTTGACCGTTGCATTCTCCGTCGCAATTAGCTCTGCTGCACCCCATTGGGGAGGCGAGTCATTGGAGTTGCCAGCTTGAATTATTTGCGCCTTGTTCACGGCTGACCCTACCGAGACCGCCCAGTTATTTTGCGATGCGGCGTCAATGGCTGGCGACCAGCTTCCAGAGGCGATAGGCTGACCATTTCGTGAGTAATCTAAGGGATGATAAGCTTCCTCCATACACGGCTACGGATAGCAGCAGCAGAAATGCATACATTCGGGCTCGTTCCCCAGTTCGACAGCGAGTAAGTTTTTCACCTCAGACACGGCGACCTTGGCAGCATTGATGGTGTTCTGGATTTTGTTCTTACCCCTATTCAAACCAACTACCACGCTACCACCATACGATCCTGCAAGAGTCAAGAAGCTCGAGCCGAAGGTTAAACTCGCAGGGGCATCGGCCGGGTTGGACACACTATAAACGACATACGCCGAAGTCTTGGAATCATATTGGGCCCGGTCTTGTGTAGTACCTCCGATGCGAATTGGCGGCCATAGTCCAGTTAAATCTTTCCAGTTGGAAAGACACTGATTTGTGGCACTTACATTGGTGAAATATGATGGGAAGGCGAAGAACTCAAAACTGCAAGGAATCTTCGATGAGCGTTGAGTGAGGCAATCAAGTTGAGTTTGGTATAACTCACGATATACCAACCGGCGCTGGGTCTAGAGGCGCATACTTGTACCCTGCGGTGTGCGCCTGGTTAGGAACTGTAAATGTGACAGCTGCGATCGCGCCTTGGATCGCAGCCACAAGCAGAAAGATGCCTTTGCAATAAGAAGCCATACCGGCGATGAAGAATGTGAGTCGTGTCGGGCATATGCTTCTGGGTTATAAGTAATTATTAGGCTATTTGAATTTCCCCAAACGTCTAGACGAGCACTCTGATTGATTGCACCCCTGATTGACCTATCCCACGTCGTTCGCATCATCCATGGGTGAATTTCGAATCAGGTGGGACATGTTACATTTACACTCCTCAACGCGGCTACAATACCACATATGCGCAAGTAATGTTCCATGACGGACGGACATAATTAAGACAGTAAGGGAAAAAGGTTCAAATCTCCGCTGTAACTAACTTCCACCAATGGAAATTCAGGGTATTTGATCCTGTCCGGAGGATATTATGCGTTAAATCTCGAAGATATATCTTACCGGAGTGAGCTGAAATTAATAAATTGTTAAATGATAATTCATCTCGTCTGGAAGATATTATACGTTAAAACTTTCAAAATTATTATGAAAAATTATATAAAATTAATAAGAAATTAATTTCGTTTAAAAAATATTATATATTAAATTTCTTAAAAATTATTATGGGAAATTATGCGAAATTAATAAATAATTAATTAAAATTTTAAACGATTTTATATTAATATATTATATTAATAAATAAGTTATTTAAATAATATAAAACGTAATTAATATATTTTTAATTTATTTTTTTATTTAAATAAATATTATTTAAATTATATAATATAATTTAATGAATAAAAATAATATAATTAACATTAATAAATTAATATATATATATATATCGAAATTATTTATAAATAATTTTATCGTTTTAATATAACGTTTTTATAATTTATTTTTAATTTTGCCTCGAATTTTAAAAAGTTATTATATCGATGAAATTATTTAAATTAATAAAATATTGGAAAATAAAATATTAAAAATAAAATAATTTATAAATTTATATTTTTCCTTTATTAAAATAAATTTAATATATTTAATTAATCATAATTTAAGTTATTAAAGTTTAAATTTAAGAGATTTTTTAAAGGTGTTATATTATATAATATTTCGTTTTTTTGATAAAGTTTAATAATTTTCGTTAAATAAAAATATTATCATTATTATTTACCATATATTTTTTAACGTTAAACTTAAATTATTTTATTTATAAATATTAATAACGTAACTTAGAATTTTATTTAAATAAGTATATTAATTATATATTAATAAACTATTGTTTATAATTTTTAACATAAGGTTTTCGCGCGGCATAAATATAATATCCCCGAATTTTTTTATTTCTTTAAAAATTAATAACTTTTTTAAAATAAATTGGAAAATTATTTAAAAATATGTTTTATAAATTTAGAATGATCTTTTAATCAAATATTAAAATAGCTTAATTTTAAGTATTTTATTTAATTAAATAAATGCCTTTAAAATGGATTATAATTTTATGATTTTAAGAAAGATTTCCTTAAAAAAGAAATTAAAATGAATAAAAATTTAAATATAATAACTTTAAATTTTTATATATAATATAAATGTTAGGAATGTTATTATATAACCGATTATATAAGTGTGGCTTATGTTTTATATAACATTATATAAGTTTTTATTTTTATATTTAAATTTTTTTCTTTTTTTTATATATAATTAATTAATTATTTACCATTATATATTATATAATAACTTAAGTTTTATTATATTAATAAACTTTATCCATTTAATGATAAACTTATTATTTATTAATATTAAATATTATATTAATTTATAAAAATAAATTTAAAAATATTAAAAATATTTTTATTAAATAGATAAAATTTATTAATATAATAAAGTTTAAATTATTATATAACATATAATGGTAAATAATTAATTAATTAATTATATATATGGAAAAAAAAAGAAAATTTAAATATAAAAACGAGAGTTTATATAATGTTATATAAAATATAAACCATATTTACATAATCGATTATATAACCACATTTTTAATAATTTTCTTTTTTTCTTTCTTTTTTTCTCTTTTTTTCCTTTCTTTTATATATATATATTAATTAATATTATATTTATTTATTTAAACTTAAAGAATTATAATTATATTTTTTAAAAAAAGATTTAATTTATCATTTTTTTCTTTTTTTCTTTTTTTTTCTTATCTTTTTTCTTTTCTTTTCCTTACTTTTCTTTTCTTTTCCTCCTTTCCTTTATATATATATATTATCACGAAGTTATAACATAATATAACACATAAATTATTTAATTTATAGTTAAATAAAATATAAGTTATAAAATATATAATTAAAGTTAAATAAATAAGTTACGTTAATTAATTAATTATATTTAAATATTTAAAGAATTTATAACGAAAAAAGCGAAACTCTTTTTTTAAAAGATAATTATATTTTTTAATGTAAGAAATTTAATATTATATAATAATTATATATATTACATTAATAAATAAATTACTTAAATAATATAAGAAATAATTAATGCATTTTTAACTTACTTTTCTTATTTAAGTAAAAACCATTTAAATCGTGTAACGTAATTTAATTAATCATAATAATAACATAATTAACATTAATGAATTAATATGTATATATCGAAATTATTTATAAATAATTTTATCATTTTAATAATATAATAATTATAAGTTTAATTTACGTTTAACGTTAATGTTTTAAAAGCTTTTTTATATAAATTTATCTTAAAATTAATCTTTTATAAATTATATATTCTCTCGAAAAATAATAATTACTTTTATATTAAACTTTTATATTACCGAATATTTAATTATAAATTATAAATTCGAACCATTTAAATATATTAAATATATAAGTTAATATAATTTTTACATTTGATATTAATATTTTATTTAGTTCGTAAAAAAATAAAACGTTTAAGAATATATTAATCTTAAATAATTTAATAATTTAAAGTAATTTAAAAAATTTATTCTTATTTTTATTAAATAAAAGGAAAAAAAAACGAATTAAAAAATATATTAAAGCCTATATTATTTATAATAAAGTATACATTAAAACTAAAAAAAGAACTATTTGAAATAAGGAGAAAAGGTATTTTAAAAAAGCGAAAAAAACTTTTAAGAAAAAACGTTCGGAAGGTTTAAAAAACTTTAACGAGGTTATTAAATATATTCCCATATTTACGAAAGTTTTAATATTTTAAAAAAAGATTAAATTCTTTATAATGGAAGCTTTTAAACTTTTAAAAAATAATAAACTTTAAACTTTTTATAAATTAACTTTTTCTTAATATAAAAATTAAAAAATTGAAATTACTTTAATTTTTAAAAAAGTTACGAATATTTTAACGTAAGTTTATAAGATGATTAACCTTAAAATTATAAATGCGGTTTATATTATATTTAAAAATATTAAAAAATGAAACCTTTATTTTATGATAAAAATTTTACGAGTTAATTTTATTCTTTTATATATAAAAACTTTAACATATATTTAAAAATATTATCGAAAAGTATTTACGAAAGTTAAAATTTTAAATATATCTTTATAAATATAATTATTCGAATATATATAAGTTTATAAAAATGTTAAAATATATAATTTCTTTAATATAACTAAATTATTTAAAATTAAGACTTTTTTAAATATTATTAACGAGAAATTTATTTTAATATAAGTAAATAACGCGTTATAAATGGTTATATAAGTTAATTAATTAAGAAAGCTTATATTTTTTTTAAATAAATATTTTATTAATTAAAACGGGTAAATATAATTTTAAGATATAAACTTTAAAAAAAATATATATGGTTAATTTATTACGTTAATAAATAATAATGTTTAAAATAACGTTAAAAAAAAAGCGATAAATAAGTTAAAATTAAGTTTAAAGCATTAATATTTTTATAAAGTAAAAAATAATAAGATTTATAAATGGTTTTTTAAAATATATATTATATTTTAATATATTATATAAAAAAAAACCTTTATAATTATTTTAATATTAAATAAAAAATATTATAAAAAGATTAAAACGTGTTATTAAACTTTAAACTAAAGTTAATTTAAAGCGAAAATCTTTATTTATAAATAATAAATTAAATTAAAGAAAAAATGGAAATATATAAAAAAGAGTTTTATAAAGAATAATTAATTTAAAAACGTAATAATAATTTTAATTAATCTTAAGTTTATTAACCTTAAAAAAGAAATTAAAGAATAATTAAATAATTATTATATAATACCGGAAATATTTATAATTATTAAAATTAAATATCATTTATTTATTAAGTTTATAATGATAAATAATTATGGTTTATTTAACTTTATTAATAATTTAAAACTTTTAATCTTAAAAAGTTTTAAGTTAAATATTAAATAAAAGGTTATTTAAATTAATATTATTAACTTTTTAATTTTAAGTATAAATAAAAAAGTATTCTTTAAGTTATTAAAAGGGAAAAGTAACTTTAATATTAATAATCTCATTTTTATTAATATAATAATTATGAAAAGATTTTATATAAATATTATTTTAAAAGTTTATTTATAAGTAACGAATATATAATATTATAATTTAAATTATATTTTACATTTTAATTTATTAGAAAAGAATGTTATTATTAAATAATTAATACGTAAATATAACTTTATTTTCTTTAAATATAAACTTTTTTTTATTTATTTTTACGTTTTATTAATATTATTTTTAAATATATTTATAAATATTTTAATAAACATTATAAATATAATAATGTAGTGAATTAATATAAGTGATAAATTTAAAAGTTATATTATATAAAATGAATTTATATATGATAATTATATTAGAAAATTAACATAATTATAAGTTAAATTAAACTAAAACTTAATCAATAATAATGGTTATAAATAAAATAATATCATTCCTTTTTTAAATTAATTAACGTTTTTATTAATCTTTTTATTAAATTAATAATCTTTATATTATATTTCTATCATTTATTTACCAATTTAATTAATTTTTCCAATTTATTAATTAAATATTAATTAAATTATTTATTATATTAAATTAAATGGTTATTATTATTAAGATTAATTTAACGGAAATTAATTAAATTAACTTTATTATTATTAACTTAAATAAAAATAATTAAACATTAAAAAGTTTTACATTTATTAATTTTACATTAACATATATATAAATTATTAAAGTTAATATATTTATAGTTAATTAAATAATGGATTTATTTATATACCTTAAAGTTAAATCGATTAAATGAATTAAGTAAATTAATTAACGTTTTTTTAACTTTATATAATGTTTATAAATATTATAATTTTATTTTTAAATATATTTTAAACATTTTAATAATTCTTTTTCAATTCTTTAATCAAAGCTTTAATTAAAGTTTCCAAATTTATATTTCTTCTTTTTACCTTTTTTATTAATTCCGTTAATTTTTTATTTCTTTTTTTTATTTTCTTTAATAAATTTATCAAATTTTCGACTTTTTTCTATAATTCCGTTAATGTTTTATTACCTTTCTTTCAACCTTTAATTACTTTATTAATTATTTTAAACTTATTATTAATTAACTTTATTAAATTATTAATTATATCATTATATATTTTCATTAATGTTTCATTTAATTTCTCTTTCATAATTTTAAAACCATTTTCGTAATTATTTTTAATCTTTTTTTTTAAACTTATTATTTAATTATTTATTTATTTTTTTATCTTATTTTTAATTAATTCTTTTATAAAAAAGAAAAGGTTATATCTTTAATTTTTTTTAAATAATAAAAATAAGAATTTATCATTTATTAATTTATTCTTAATTAATTTAATTGATTTTATTAACTTAATTAATCTTATAAAATTAATTATTACCATTTTTAATTATTTAATTAACGTTAAAATTTCAATAAACTTTATAAAATCTTTAATATTAAAAATATTTATAATTTTTATTTTAATTATTATTTCTTTTTCTTTTATTTAAAAATATAATATAAATAATGTAACTTATTAAAACCTTAATATTTATTATTTATCTTTTTTTTATATTAATTAAATTAATTTTAACTTATAAAAAATCAATATTAAACTTTATAACATATATCTTAATCCTTAATTTATATCTTTAATGATTTGTAAAATTTTAAATTATTTTAATATTAATAATTTAATTAATGCTTTTTTCATTTTAACTAAATTTTATTTAATATTATTCTTATATATCATGATATTTTTAAGTTTTTTCTTTAATTTTTAGGGTTAGGGTTAGGGTTAGGGTTAGGGTTAGGGTTAGGGTTAGGGTTAGGGTTAGGGTTAGGGTTAGGGTTAGGGTTAGGGTTAGGGTT